>JAQQSZ010019590.1:0-10334 GCA_028646595.1 Phalanger gymnotis
CCATGCTGAATTGCTTGACTTCTTAGGGAGGGTGGATGGGAAGGGAAGAGGGGAGAGAAGTTGGAACTCAAGGTTTTAAAAAAATTGATGTTCAAAAGTAAAAAAGTTTTTTTTTCATGCAACTAGAAAATAAGATGCACAGGCAATGGGGCATAGAGATTTATCTTGCCCTACAAGAAAGGAAGGGATAGGGGGATGGGAGGGGACTGGGGGGATGGAGGGGAGGGCAGAGTGGGGAACAGGGCAACCAGAGTATATGCCATCTTGGAGTGGGGGGGGTGGAAATGGGGAGAAAATCTGTAATTCAAACGCATGTGAAAATCAATGCTGTAAACTAAACATATTAAAAAAAAAGAAAAGATGATGTGTATGGTTCATGACACCTCGGTATTAGGGTAGTTGAAGGGAATATGCATATGTGTGTGTGTATATATCTATACATATATGTATATACATGTATATATATATATGTGTATGTGTATGTATATATGTATGTGTGTATGTATATACACACATACATATATATATATATACACACGCATAGACAGATGGCACAGGGTGAGTTGAATATGAAGGAATGATATCTAAAAAAAATCAAATTAAGGGATGAGAGAGGAATATATTGAAAGAGAGAGATAGAGTGGGGCAAATTATCTCACATGAAAGTGGCAAGAAAAAGCAGTTCTGTAGGAAGGGAAGAAGGAGCAGGTGAGGGGGAATGAGTGAATTTTGCTTTCATTGTATTTGACCCGAGGAGGGAATAACATAACACTCAATTGGGTGTCTTACTCCATAGGAAAGAAAGAGGTAAGAGATAAAAAAGAGGGGACAATAGAAGGCAGGGCAGATGGGGGAGGAGGTAATCAAAAACAAACACATTCAGAAAGGGACAGGGTCAAGGGAGAACACCGAATAAAGGGAGATAGGTTAAGAAGGAGCAAAATATAGTTAGTCTTTCACAACATGAGTACTGTGGAAGTGTTTTACATAACGATACGCATGTGGCCTATGTTGAACTGTTTGCCTTCTTAGGGAGGGTGGGTGGGGATGGAAGAGGGGAGAGAATTTGGAACTCAAGGTTTTGAAAGCAAATGTTCAAAAAGAAAAAAATTTTGCATGCAACTAGGAAACAAGATGCACAGGCAATGGAGCATAGAAATTTATCTTGCCCTACAAGAAAGGAAGGGAAAAGGAGATGGGAGGGTAGTGGGGTGACAGAAGGGAGGGCTAACTGGGGAATGAGGCAACCAGAATATACACCGTCTTGGACTGGGAGGGAGCATTGAAATGAGGAGAAAATTCGTAATTCAAACTCTTGTGAAAATCAATGCCAAAAACTAAATATATTAAAAACTTAAAAAAACAGAAAAACAAAAAAACAAACAAAAAAAAACAAAATAAAATAAGTGCCTAAAATTGGATGTTTTAAAACCATCTGCAAAGTTAAAGAAATACAGAATGAAATTGAGAAGGTATATTTTTTCTTCTTTAATGTATTCCTTCCTATCTTTCCCTGAGGTTTAATCCTTTTTTAATTGTAAACAGGAATTTTGCCCTTGGGATGACTAGCTCTTATTCCTTCCCCCTCTCTTCTATTTTTGAATTATTTCTAATTTATTTTAAGTAAATAAACATAAACATTCTAAAAGAACTTTCCTCTTGTATTAATCTAACTTAAACTCTGCTTGATTGTTTCTATTATAGTAAGAAAAGATTATATACTTTCTTTTTAAAATACAGAATTAGGAATTCTTGGTCAACAACCAAAAAGCTTAGGTGCACATGTAGCTTGTTCTCAACACTGCTGCCAATAGAAGGCAAAAAAACGTATTATTGTGGTTGTCTTCATTCTTAAAGAGGATCCAAAAGATCTCACTATGTTGGGGTCAATGTGTGTTGTGCCCAACTGTGGCTGAATTTGAGCTCACAAGGGTCTTCTACAAGTTGTGCATAAATAGGCCATATGAAGATTTGGAATGGAGATGTGTCTAAATTAACAACAAAAAAACTTTTGAACTACTGCAGTTGTGCTCTGCTCACAGAGCACAGTGCCTTCTTTGATGCAGGCACACCATTCTAGATGGTCTTGTGCCAGTATCTCCCATGTCTCTCAATTGATTCCCAAGTTCTTCAGAGAGACCTTAAGAGTATCCATGTAATACTTCTTCTGACCTTTGTATGAGCACTTCTCTTGTGTGAGTTCTCCATGAAATAATCTTTTAGGCAAACATAAGTTTGTCATTTGAACAACATGGCCAGCCCATTGGAATTGAGCTCTCTGCAGTAGAATTTGAATGCCAAGGCAGGTCAGCTCAAAAAAGGACCTCAATGTCTACTACCTTGTTTTGCCAGGTGATCTTCAGAATTTTCCTATGACAATTCAAATGAAAATGTTTCAATTTCCTAGGAAGATTCTGGTACACTCTCCAGGTTGCACAGGCATACAACCATTGGGTCAGCACTATGGCTCTGTACACCTTCATTTTGACACATAACTTATTGCCTCTTCTCTCTCACACTTTCCTTTGGAGCCTCCCAAACACTGAGCTAGTTCTGGCAATGCATGCATCAACCTCATCAACTATGTGTAGAACCTTGGAAAGCATGCTGCCAAGGTAAGTGAATTGATCCACAACATTCAAAGTGTCTCCATTTGCTGTAAGCGATGGTTCTATATATAGACGATGTGGTGTTGGCTGGGAGAGAACCTATGTTTTTTGGTGTTAATTGTCAATATTAGCACAAGTGTCAGCAAATTGATCCATAATCCACTGCATTTCAGCCTCTGAGGATGTGCTGAATGCACAATTTTTTGCAAACAGCAGGTCATGCACCCTATTCTTTCTCCACTTCAGTCTTGGCTTGTAGCTTTTATAAGTTAAATAATTTGTGATCAGTGCAGTAGCTGACCTTAATGCCATTTTTATCCTTGTTGAAAGTACCTGACAACATCACTGAAAATATCATGCTGAAAAGCTTGGGAGCAGGCATGTAGCAATTATGATGACGTCCCTTTTGTATGTCTGCAAAACTTAGACAGTTTACCAGTGCCATACCAGAAAATTGAACGTTTTCCAATGAAATTGTCTTGGGAGGATTCTGAAAAATCACCTGGAAAGATAAGGCATGGGACAATGAAGTCCTTTCTTGAGCTCAACTACCAAGCCTTCAAACCCAACTTTGGGCTTAAGAAGCGAAAGTTGATTAAGGAAACAATGCCTAATATTGCATATATAATAAATCATTTGGGTTTTATGTAGGTGACTACTTCTACTAACTAACTGGCTATCTATCAGCATGCCTGGGTCAAAATCCTAGTTCAGACTCTCGATTCGGGGATGCTTGGACATGTCTTCTCATTTCTTCTTGCTCAGCCCCTTCCTTTATCAGCAAAGGGAGGGGAAAATAGGCCTTGAATTCACTCCTCCAAAGGTTACAGCAAAGGAAGTACTTTGGAAAACTTAAGACACCAGATAAATGAAAATTATTACCATCTTTTGTCTACAATATTATTGCACATAGAACTCAACAAAAAGATGGTGGTTGACAAATAGTTTTTGCTTTCCTGACTGATGCGAAAGTTATATCTTCATCAAAGAGTTTGCATGGTTTACTGTTTTGTCTGAGTTACCACAAAAAATGAAAGAAAGGCATTTCTTTTGAGAGTGAATTGCCCATATTAGTGGCCCACTAAATTGTAATTGGTTTAGAATTTTCAAACCTAAAAGTGACTTATCAGAAATATCATGCATGAGTTTTATTTTATTACCAATTGGTGGTAATATCAGTGTTCAGAATGGAGGGAAGTGATGGAGGTAAAATATCATCTCTACATTTAGGGCTTTGTTACACTCCCCATGTTAAACATCATTGGGTGATATTCATCATGCAGAGCTCATTTGTTTGGATACAAAATAGTCTGAGACACCTTGAGGAAAATATTGAAATATGACCTCTCTCTATTTGTATCTTAACATAGGACTCTAATGCTTTTCATGAGTAACTATTAAGAGGAAATAGAAAGGCCACAGGGAGGGAGTGTCTTGGCTGTGAAGGTTTGGTTGAGCTTTTGGGAAGGCACAGAAGATATCTTGATGAAATTATTCCAAAAAAAGGACTAGATATTCTCTTCCCTGAAACAGAAACCTTATTAAAGATAGAGAAGAAAAAGATTGCATCACTAAGTTTGAGAAGGACATGTCATTCATGCTCATTTTGTCTCAAAATTAATCCAACAGCAGTAGACTAAAAAGTATTATAAATATTGTAACTTCTGAAGTGATCTCTTTCTGCTGTCATGCTAAGTAGTGCAGAGAAAATCTTTATGGTTCTGGTAACTGGTGAATTTCTATTGGGCATTCTGGTGAACTCTACTGACTGGGTAAAGTGGAAGAGACTTCCACCAAGTGATATCATCTTGGTCAGCTTGGTCATCTCCAGAATTGGACTGTCAGTTCAATAATATGGAGTATTTATTTCTTTTTTATTGATGTAGCTACCCTCAAAAGACTAAGTTATACCTTCTTGGTACTGACTCACGCTCCAAACATTTGGCTTGCCACTGTCTTCATCATCTTCTACTTTCTAAAGAATGCTAACGTCTTTAATTCCCCATTCCTCCAAATGAAATAGATGAATGAGGGAAGAGGAAGAAACTGCCACCAAGTGAACTCATCCTGGTCAGCTTGGCCATCTCCAGAACTGGACTGTTGTGTACATTAGTAAGGAATAGCTACTTCACTGTAATCTCTAATGTTGAACCCACAAAACTAAGAATAATTGATATCTTCTTGTTAGTGACTCACACTTCAAATATCTGGTTTGCCACTGTCCTCAGCATCTTCTACTTCCTGAAGATCACCAACTTCTCTAATCCCCTTTTCCTCTGGAATAAATGGAGAATTGACAGGATGGTCTTCATGCTTCTTTGGGGGCCTTTAATTATTTGTTTTTCCATTAGCTTTCTAATGATGGAGAGAATATATTATTGCCATGGAAGCCTCTTTAGTAGAGGAAAGGAGAGAAATGTGTCTTAGGATGTCCAAGTGAGTAAAAGTATGTTCCTCATATTACAGGTTCTCATTGGCCTTCTGAGTGTTATTCCATTTACCCTGTCTATCATATCCTTCTCCTTGTTCATTCTCTCCCTGTGGAGGCATACCAAACAGATGCAACTCAACACCACAGGGTCCAAAGACCCAAGCACAGAGGCCCACGTTCGAACCGTGAAACCTGTGTCTTCCTTCCTCATCCATTTTTCATTTCAAAAGGCCAGAGCTTAATGGAAAATTTGATGTCCAAATACAAAAGTTAAGAGAGACATAAAAAGGTAAATGGGAGGAAAAAATGTAGTTAATCAATAAGACTAATTAACTGCATCCTCATACAGGGTTACTTTGTTTTTTATATGGTTGATACATATATATATATGTACATATACATATATGTGTCAATCTTGAGAATACTATACTTATACTTGTTATGACAATTGAAAGGGATATTCATAGACTGTGGATGTCAGCATAAAATGACTGATATCATGATAAAAATATAATTATAGAGTTATAAATATCATTGTTTAACATACATCCACCAAGTGGTATGGCATGCAGATCCTTAGAGGAGAGGTTAAGGGACTTACAGGAAGAAATAGATAGCAAAACTATAATATTGGGAGACCTCAATCTCCCCCTCTCAGAACTTGATAAATCTAACCTCAAAATAAACAAGAAAGAAGTTAAGGAGGTGAAGAGAATTTTATAAAAGGCAGATATGATAGATCTCTGGAGAAAATTGAATGGGAATAAAAAGGAATATACTTTCTTCTCAGTGGCTCATGGCACGTACTCAAAAATTAGCCATGTACTAGGGCATAAAAACCTCACGATCCAGTGCAGAAAGGCAGAAGTAGTTGAAGTATCCTTTTCATATCATGATGCAATAAAAATTATTTATAATAAAGAACCAGGGAAAAATAAGCTAAAAATTAATTGGAAACTAAATATCTAATTCTAAACAATGAATGGGCCAAAGAAGAAATCAGAGAAACGATAACTTCAAGAGAATGACAATGATGAGACAACATACCAAAATTTATGGGATGCAGCAAAAGCAGTTCTTAGAGGAAGTTTTATATCTCTAAATGCTTACATGAATAAAATAAAGAAGAAGGAGATCAGTGAAGTGGGCATGCAACTGAAAAAGCTAGAAAAAGAAGAAATTGAAAATCTCCAATTAAATATCGAATTAGAAAATCAAAGGAGAGATTAATAAAATTGAAACCAAGAAAGCTATTGAATTTATAAATAAAACCATGAGCTGGTTTTATGAAAAAACAATAAAATTAATAAACCTTTGGTCAATTTGTTTTTAAAAAAAGAATAAAATGAAATTACCAGTATCAAAAATGAAAAAGGTGAATTTGCCTCTAATGAAGAGGAAATCAAAACAATAATTAGGAATTATTTCTCCCAATAATATGCCCATAAATTTGACAACCTTGGAGATATGGATGAATATCTACAAAAACATAAATTGCCCAGGTTAACAGAAGAGGAAGTAAAATTTCTAAATACTGCATCTCAAAAAAAGAAATTGAGCAAACCATCAGTGAAGTCCCCAGGAAAAAAAAAATCTTCAGGGCCAGATGGTTTTATACGTGAATTCTATCAAACACTTAAAGAACAATTAATTCCTATACTTTGTACACTATTTGGGAAAATAGGTGAAGAAGGAGTCCTACCAAATTCTTTTTATGACACAAATAGTGTACTAATACCTAAGCCAGGTAGAGTCTAAACAGAGAAAGAAAATTATAGACCAATTTCCCTAATTAATATTGATGCCAAAAATTTAAATAAAATATTAGCAAAAAGATTGCAACAGCTTATCATGAGAACAATACACTACAATCAGGTAAGATTTATTCCAGGAATTCAAGGTTGGTTCAACATTAGGAAAACTATTAGCATAATTGACCATATCAACAACAAAACTAGCAGAAATCATATGATCATCTCAATAGATGCTGAAAAAGCCTTTAACAAAATACAACACCCATTTCAATTAAAAACACTAGAAAGCATAGGAATAAATGCAGCCTTCCTTAAAATTATAAATAGCATCTACCTAAAACCATCACCAGGCATTATTTGTAATGGGGATAAGCTAGATGCATTCCCAATGAGATCAAGGGTGAAGCAAGAATGTCCATTATCACCACTACCATTTAATTTGTTCCTAGAAACATTAGCTGTAGCAATAAGAGATGAAAAAGAAATTGAAGGAGCTAGAATAGGCAAAGAAGAAGCTAAATTATCACTGTTTGCAGATGATATGATGATTTACTTAGAGAATCAAGTGAAAAATTACTTGAAATAATAAACAACTTTAGCAAAGTTGCAGGATATAAAATAAACCCACGTAAATCCTCAGCATTCCTATACATTACTAACAAAGCCCAACAGCAAGAAATAGAAAGAGAAATTCCATTCAAAGTTACTGTAGACATCATAAAATATTTAGGAGTCTATCTCCCAAGACAAACCCAGGGCTTATATGAACATAATTATGAAACACTTTTGAAATTAATAAAGTCAGTTCTAAATAAATGGAAAAATATCAGTTGCTCATGGTTAGGCAGAGCTAATATAATAAAAATGACAATTTTACCTGAGTTAATTTATTTATTCAGTGCCATATTAATTGAACTGCCATAAAATTATTTTACAGAGCTGGATAAAATAATAACAAAATTCATCTGGAAGAACAAGAGGTCTAGAATATTTGGGGTATTAATGAAAAGAAGTGCTAGGGAAGGTGGCCTAGTCATACCAGATTTTAAACTGTACTATAGCGCAGCAATCATCAAAACTACCCGGTACTGGCTAAGAAACAGAGTGGTAGATCAGTGGAATAGGAAAAGTACACAAGACGCAGTACTTAATGACTATAGCAATCTACTCTTTGATAAACCCAAAGAATACAGCTTCTGGGGTAAGAATTCACTATTTCACAAAAACTGCTGGGAAAACTGGAAAATGTTACAGCAGAAACCGGGCATAGACCAATATCTTATACCATATATCCAAATAAAATCAAAATGGGTTCATGATTTAGGAATACAGGCTGATAGTATAAACAATTTGAGAGAACAAGGAATACTTTACCTGTCAGATTTGTGGAAAAGAAAAGAATTCATGACCCAATAAGAGATAGAGAGCATTACAAAATGCAAAATGGATAATTTTGATTATGTTAAATTGAAATGTTTTTGTACAGAAAAAAGAAATGCAACAAAGATTGGGAGGGAATCAGAAAATAGAGAGAAAATCTTTACAAGCAGTGTCTCTGATAATGGCCTCATCTCTAAAATATACAGGGAACTGAGCCAAATATATAGGAATACAAGTCATTCCCCAATTGAGAAATGGTCAAAGGACGTGAACAGGCAATTTTCAGAGGAAGAAATTAAAGATATGTATAGGCATATGAAAAAATACACGAAATCACTACTGGTTAGAGAAATGCAAATCAAAACAACTCTTAGATACCACATCTTTCCTGTCAGATTGGCTAAAATGACAAAACAGGAAAATGATAAATCCTGGAGAGGATGTGGGAAAATTGGAACATTGTTACATTGCTGGTGGAGTTGTGAACTAATCCAGCCATTCTAGAGAGCAATTTGGAACTATGCCCAAAAGGCTATAAAAATATTCATACCCTTTGACCCAGCAATACCACATCTATGGTTGTATCCCGAAGAAATCACACAGGTGGGAAAAGGACCTGTATGTACAAAAAATATTAATAGTGGTTCTTTTTGTATTAGCTAAGAATTGGAAATCAAGGGGATGCCCACCAATTGGGGAATGGCTGAACAAGCTGTGGTATGTGAAGGTAATGGAATACTATTGTGCTATAAGAAATGGGGATGATATGGACTTCATAAAAACCTGGAAAAACCTACATGACATAATGCTGAGTGAGCGGAGCAGAACCAGGATAACATAATACACAACCCTGAGAATTTGTTCTTCTCAGCAACACAAGGTGCAAAGACAACTCCAAAGGACTCATGATGGAGAATACTACCTACGTCCAGAGAAAGAACTATGAAGTGTGAATGCAGATTGAGGCACAAGTTATGCTCCCCCTTTTCCCTTTTTTTCTCACTTTTGTTTTTGTTTTCAAGTTTCTTTTTTTCGTTCTGTTTCTTCTTTCTCATGATTCATTCCATTGGTCATAATTCTTCTCTACAACTTGAGTAGTGTGTAAATTAGTTCAATGCAAAGTTATACGTAGAAGATATATTGGATTCAATACCATCTTGGGGAGCAAGCGGGTAGGGAGGGAAGAAAATCTGGAACTCAAAATTATTTAGAACCCAGTACTGTAAAATAAGTAAGTAAGTAAGTAGGTAAATAAGTAAGTAAGCAAGTAAATAAATAAATAAATACATACATACATACATAAATGAATGAATGAATGAATGAATGGATAGATAGATAGATAGATAGACAGATAGATGAATGAATGATAGATAAATAAATTAATAATTAAATAATAAATGAAAATGAAATTCTAACCGCTTCCCCCCAAAAAAGAAGGTGACTTTTAGAAGTTAAGAAATCATGTAAATGTAAATTATTGTTATCTTGCCTTGATTAGTTTCTGATACATAGTGCTCAGAAAGAAGAAGGTATGTGATGAATAATATTTGCCTGAATGATTCACTGTCTACAGGACTGTATTTTGTAGTTCATTTGGTATGGAAATGTTGTTCATGAGTTATGGGGAAAAAAAAGAAAAATGCTTCTTTTGAAATGGAACCACCAAGATTATCTGCTGACTATCACAACAGACTGATAATATTCCCATTTTAAAATGACTTGCCTGAGGGGGCGGAGCCAAGATGGCAACTGCAAAGCAGTAACTGGCGTGAGCTCCCCACCAAGTCCCTCCAAAAACCTATAAAAAATGGCTCTGAACCAATTCTAGAACTGAAGAACCCACAAAGTGGCAGAGGGAAGCAGGGCTCCAGCCCAGGACAGCCTGGATGGTCTCGGGGTAAGGTCTGTCCCAAACCGAACTCCCAGCCTCCAGCTGAGGGGAGCGGAGCTGAGCCAAGCAGCGCCCAGCACGAGTGGAGCGGAGAGTGCCCTAGCATGCTGAATTACTGAGCTGTGGCATGTACCAGACCTCACAACCCACAAACAGCAAAGACAACACAGAACGTTAGTGGGAAAAGCTGTGGGACAGGACAGAGTTTGTGGGTCGACTACCACCCCTGAGGCAACGGAGGCGGGGCAGCTTTAGAAATTCAGCTGCAG
>JAQQSZ010019591.1:0-10334 GCA_028646595.1 Phalanger gymnotis
CAAGTTAGGTAAAATATTAAAAAAACAAAATGGGTTATAGGTCATAGATCTATGGCTTGAAGTAGCCTTGGTTGCCATCTATATTTATGTTTTAAAGATGTGGAAAATGAGACCCGCAAGGTCACCCAAGTGAAAAGCATCAAAATCAAGATTTTAACCCAGGTCTTTGGGATCCAAAGGCAAATTCTTCCCATCATCCTGTATGAACTCCACAATGACTCTACAACGAGTCATTCTCTAGTGAGGAGTAAAATTGTGTTTCCTTGTGTCCAGCGACTTTTGTATTGGCAATTCATCCTAAAATGTGTCTGTAAGACGAGATAGCCTATTGATGAGAATGGAAATGCTCGTTTCCTCTTTGTTTCAAATATTAAAGGAGAATATGACCAATGAAGGAGAAGGAAGATGGTCTCTGACATTGGAGGATGGACCATACCCTGAGCTTGATGAGGATTTACATAAACTCTAATTGTCGTAAATATGAATTATGCAAAGAAATCTCTGTTCTTTAAGATGCTATTAAACCTCAGGGCCCTTGTAAGTACACAGTTTGTGTTAGATTTTTGAGAGGAAATAAGGCAAACTGTAGCAACCGGCAATTTCACAATTAAACCCTCTACTGAGAAATAGGCGCTGTAACATGTGCCTTGAAAATGTTGTTTTTCTCTCTTGTAGCTCCAGTTCTAGAAAATTTGCAAAAGTAAATAAGAATGATTTGTAGGCTAAAGACTGTGTTCCTCAGGAACTCTTGGCAAGGGGAGGACTCAAGGCAAAGGAGCCCTGGCCAAAATGATTGCACATAGGAATCAGATTCCTTGCGATCCTTTCCCACGCAGTGTTTTACAAAGCTTGCTGTAATGGCTGTAAAGCATAGAAGAGATACTAAGGGCTTGCTACTGCAAACTTCTAATTTTATGGTGGAAGAAGTGAACACCCTAGGAAGTTCAGTAGCTTGACCAACATCAGAGGCAGGATTTGAACCTGAGTCATCTGACTCCAGAAGTGGTGTGCTTTCTACTCTACCATTCCAGCGAATCTTTGTGATATGAAGCACTTTTATCTTCTCCTATGGCTGTGAGCTCCTTAAAAGCAGGGACCGTCTTTCAGCTCTCTTTGTATCCACAATACTTAGCACAGTACCTGGCACATAGTAGATGCTTAATGAATGCTTGCTGACTATGGATCTTGTATGTGCTCTCTAATGCCGATGGTTGTCAAATGCATATGCTAAAGTAGAATATTACCGACAACTACTCATATACCTACTGCCTTAGTTAACTGTTCTCACCTCTAGCCTGGACTATTTTGTTGTTGTTCAGTTACTTTTCAGTAGTGTCTGACTCTTTGGGATTCCATTTAGGGTTTTCTTGGCAAAGATACTGCAATGGTTTGCCATTTCCTTCTCCAGCTCTTTTTACAGATGAGGAGACTGAGGCAGAGTGTTAGAGTGTTAAGTGACTTGCCCAGGGTAAAATAGCTAGTATATGTCCAAAGCCAGATTTGAACTCAGGAAGATGAGTCTTCCTGACTCCAGGTCTGGCCCCCTATCCACTGCATTGCCTAGCTGGATTATTGTAACGATCTCTTAATTCATCTCCCTTCCTCAAATTGGTCAGTCAATGAACATTTATTAAGCTCTTACCATATGCTGGGCATCAAGCTAAGTACTAAGGATCCATCTTATACACTTAGTGACACCAAAGTAATGGCAAATATCAAAGTAATTACCTTTAAGCCCAAGTTTGACCATGTTATTCCCCTACTCGATCAACCCCAGGGGCTTTCTATTGTATCTAGGATATATAGATGTAATCCCCTATTGAGCCTTTAAAGCCCTAAACAAGCCTGGATCCCACCTCTCAAGCCTCATTAGACAGTCCCACACTCTGCAATCCAAGCAAACTGGATCATTACACTGTTCCTCACACTCAAGACCCCATCTCTCATCTTTGCCTTTGCCCTCTCCCCTGCCTAGAGTGTACTCCTTCCTTTCTGGCCCTTCAGAGCCTCTTTTTCTTCCTTTAGGATTAAGATCAAGCCCTATCTTCTGCATAAAACCTCTCCTGATCTTCCCCCAAGTGCAAGAACCTCCCCTCCTTAATTGTCTTGTATTGAACTTTTTTGCATGTATTTGTTTTTACTAACTTTATGTGTCTACTGTGTACACTACAAAAAGTACTCATCTCTCACATTAAACAAGCTTCCTATAAGTGCTTGCACTGGCATCCCTAGCACTTAGCCATGTCTTGTGCATGGTAGGGGCTTGATAAATACTTGTCGACTGTTTATTTAGTTACATTGATAGTCTTGTAGTTTTTAGGGGTGCTAGCCCTTCACTGATGCAGATTATAATACTTTCCCATTCCTCACACTTTATGATTGTGCCATTTGGACTTTCCATTAATTCTCTATAGAATATCCGTGCAATTGCCTAGAATACTTTTCATTCTCTTAAGAGATCTGGCATGGAGGTGCTGAAAGTAGTGGCCATTGGCCTTCCTTTTCCCCTTAGGGGAAGACATTAGAGCTGGCTCATTCTATTGGGTGTGTCAGCATATTTTCTGCACACAACTGAGAACTCTAGGTGTGCCAATCATACTCCCACTTAAGTGTCTAGCTTCTGATTCCCATTAATAGTACACAAGAGATCCACATGATAATGTGGATGGTAATAGTCTAATAGAACCTGACCAACTTGGATAATAATGCCTCTTAACAGGAAAAAATGCATTAAAAATTCCAAGTTGGAATATCAAGAATATATATCTTTCCTGAGCCTGACAGTGAAGTTCTGTAGATACACGGGGCATACTTGGAACTGAGGCTGACAGTGCCATTGTGGAGACCAATATAATTATAATGAAGAGTTTAAAAAGAGGAGTTACAAGAGATGAGGCTAGACATATGTAAAGTCAATTGGATGTCAGGATAGAGAGCTTGGTCTATATCCTCTAGGCAATGAAGAGCCACTGAGGATTTTTTAATCATTATTTTTGAAAACAAATAAAAAAAGTTATCTATTTGTTTATTTAAGTAGGAAGTTAGTATGGGGACATTCTTGTTTCCAGGGAGCTAATTCTGAAAACTGTGTATAAAATGAACCTCAACAGAGGATGGGAAACTTGTTTGAAGACTGTTGAAACTGTCCATGTGTGAGGTGATGTTCTACAATCAAACTGAAGAAAGTAGCAGTAGAGATAACAAGGAAGGGACAGATGTAACAAATTTTGGCAAAGAATAGACTTGGTGATGGGCTTGATACATTGTATATCTTCCTTTTCTACCTGGCTGCACTCCTTTGACTTCTCCATCATGACTTTGTCCCAGGTACCTCCCCTCTCCTTTTTTCAGCTTTCTCTTGTGCATTGTCTGGCCCCATTAGATTGTAAGCTCCTTGAAAGGAGAGACTTTCTTTTTTTGTATTGTATGCTTGTCACTTATCACAGTACCTAGGCTATAGTGGGTGTTTAATACTGTTTTTGACTGATGGACCAAGGTTTTCAGATTTCTTAGTAACCCATGTGAGTTTAATTCTTTTATAAAACAGAGATCTTGAGGAATTAACTGGCTTGCCCAATGGCAGGAAGAAGACTAAGAACTAAGATTTGAACTCAATTCCTAAGATGCCATTGCTAACACTCCCTTCTCTACCATTTTTTTTTTCAGTTACCTCTAATGGCAGTTTATTATACTAATTCAACAAAGTAAATGCCTATCTACCCTAATGAGGGAAAATAGACTGACACCGGACCCTCTTGGCTTGGGTCTTTTACGTTCCCATCACGCAAGTTTTAGTTTTTAGTTTGGGTCTTTTATGTTCCCATCTCTCAAGTATTAGTTTTTCATTGATCTCAGAAGGGATCCAAAGTAGGGATCCTGAATTACTTTATCTTCAGTCTTTCAGCTCTGTGAAAATTAATTTTCAAATCTGCCTAGGAATTTGAATGACAGCTTTTAGTAGATGGTCCACTTTGAAGTGTGAAAGTTTGGCAACAGTGCCTCATTGTTTCTAGATCATTCTCCGCACACCTCACCAGTAATAGAAGGCTTCCGTTACCAAACAGATAAAGCATAATTTCAAGTTTCCAGTTTGGTTGGCGGCCCAGTATATAAATGTGACTTTGATTGTCATGTTTTTGGTTCTTATGACTTTAGGTTTAAGAACTCAGCCCTCAAACTGTGCTTTGTTTCCTTCCAGGTACTTTGACCACAATTAAGACTTCTTGCTCTTAGATGACCTCATGGTCCCAACAGCCAGGCTTGCTATAGATATGATTAAAAAAAGATTTCTCTAGTAAAGCAGCTAAGCCAAGACATGAAAGAGAAAAATAGATAGTCACAAAAAACAAAGACTTTAAAGAAAATTTGATTTCTGGTGCCATTTTCACTAGTTAACAATAATTTAAACTTCTGTAAATAAATTACTAGTGGTAGCAGGACACCATGCAAGGCATGGATAGAAGGGGATTTAGAAAGATTAAAGAAAACATAGTTCCTTCACCATGGAGCTACAGGTGGATAGATTCACAAATACTGGTAATGTATCAGTAAAACTGAGTGTTTTAGAGGGTTTAGAGGGAAAATCCTTACTGATCAGGATTCATGGAGGAGATGGATATTTTTGTTGTTGTTCAGTTCTTTCTGTAGTATCTGACCTTTGTGACCCCATTTGAAGTTTACTTGGCAAAGAGACTGGAGTGGTTTGTCATTTCCTTTTCCAGTTCATTTTACAGATTAGGAAACTGAGGCAAATGAGGTTAAGTGACTTGCTCAGGGTCGTATAGGTAGTAAATGGCTGAGGCCACATTTGAACTCAGCTCTTCCTGACTCTAGGCTGGGAACTGTGCACAGCACCACCTAGCTGCCCCTCAGATACTTAGCTAGACCTTAAAAGATGGCTAGGATTTGAGTGCTTGAAAATTGGGCACAGAATTTGGGAACATATATTACATTCCAGGTGTAAGAAACAATTTGAGCAAAGGCAAAAAGGCAAGATTTTGGAGGTGTATATGCCAGATGCCTAGAAGTCCAGTTTGAGTAACTTTGAAGGCTGGTAGTGTGAAACTGGACTGGAAAGGTAGGGTAATTCCCAGGTGTGAAGGGTTTTGTATGCTCAGACTAAGACTGGGGAAGTAATATGGAGCCATTGATGGTTTTTGAAGAAGTTGATGATGAAATTGGATTAATGTAGAATGGATGATGAAAATAATATCAAATGAATGAATATGTTAATAAGCATTTATTCAGAGCTATGTGCATGGCATTGTGTTAAGCACAAAGACAGAAATGCCAAAATTAAACCAGTTCCTGTTCTTGAGATGTCCTGCACCAGTGCCTAGAATGTTTCTTTCTCTGTATCTAGTAATCATTTCATATACATTTGTTGAAGATTTAGAAGTGAAAATGGCACCAATGAGAAAAGTTTTCTTTTAATCCTTCCACTTTTGAAACTTTCTCCTTTTCTCTTTGATGTCTAAGGCTAGCTATTTTGTTAGCCTTATCTTTTTAATCACACCTGTGGCAAGCTTGGCTGTTTTCACTGCATTCTAATGAGGAAGACAATACTTCTCAGGGAATGATGGCCAGGGGAAGGTTTGATCCTGGGAGTAGTTAAGGTAGTGAGTTGGGTCATGCCCATAAGGGGGTACTTTGGGATAGAAAGATACATATCCTGGGTGTTTAGTTAGACACAAGATAAAACAAAGCACAGACTGGGGGCCAGCTTGATAGAGTGACAAAGTAAATTGGCCCACACCCCAATCAAGACAGTTCAGCACCAGAGGTGGATTTCCAAGGTTATAGTAATTATACCCAGTATGTTTGTAATTAATTAGTATATATTCATATTAACACACTGTGTTAGTCATGTAATTATGTGATTATGATACAGGTTCTTAATCTTGAGACCCATGAGCTTTTAAAAATAAATTTTTCTGTAATTACATTTTAATATAGTTCATTTCGTTTATAATCCTGTGACTAGTTTTATACCTTTAAAAACATAATTTTGACAGAGGCTCCATAAGTTTTTACATGGCCTCAAAAAGGACCATGATACAAAAAAAGTTAAGAAACTAAGAAGTTTACTATACTTATACAGTTTTATAATCTTATGTGGTTCTATCATCACTATATTATCTAGTCCTTTAAGGTTTACAAAGAACTTTCCTCATAACAACCCTACAAGTAGGAGTATATCTATTTTACAGATAAAGAAATTAGGGAAGATAGCGACTTGTATAGCTATCAAATTTTAAAGCCAGAACTCAAATAAGATTGTTTGATCCTGTGAAATTACTGTGGCAGCAGTATAAAGGATTGGATGGACACCAATCAGTTAATTGACCAGTAATTATTAAGCACCTAATATATACCAGACACTCTGTTAGATACTAGAGCCGGGGTGGGAAACCCTCAGCCTTGAGGCCACATATGGCCTTCTAGGTACTTGGGTATGGGCCTTTTGACTGAGTCCAAGTGTTATAGAACAAATCTTTTTATTAAGGGGGTTTGTTCTGTGAAGTTTGGATTCTGTCAAAGGGCTGCACTTGAGGACCTAGAGGGCCACATGTGGGCTTGAGGCTACAAGTTCCCCACCCCGGGAGAGACACAAAGATAATAATAATAGATTAATCATTATCTGCTCACAATTTACCTCACTTTGAATCTCTTGTCTCAAAACTAGCCTCCTAGAGCTGCTCTGGGACAACAGAGCCAGGTGGGCATCAAATATCCATCCCGATCAGCTTTCTCAGTCCTTGCTGCCAATGAGTTATTCACTTTGTCTACCAGTTCTTAACTCCTGATCTTCATTCCATTACAAACAACTTTCTGTTCAACTGCTCACTTTGCAACGTTCATTACATTTAACAAATGCATTTAAGGAGAAATTCAAGGCTTTGAGGCAGGTGTCTAAACTTATATTTTTATCCAGCGAAGCTTAGATTAGACATTAGGAGCTCCAAGGCCCAGGCTCATCTTCGACTATTCTTTGGGGAATTTGTCCGAATTGTAAATAGCTTCATAAAATAAAAGGTTTACCCCATAGGGGACTATATCAAAGGAGGTTGAGATGGCAGCATAATTACTAGGCTGTAGTAGGAAATTCATCTAAATGTGAACTGCACCCGGCCCCTCCCCCAATATCTTATGTTATTTCTTCACTCCTAATCTGTGAGCCATTTCTTGAAGGTAATGTGGTTTAGGCAGGGCATAGAGGGCTGACCTTTGATGCACAGACAGAAAGCCTAACAACATCAGTCAACAGAGCATTAATTAAGGGCTTACACTTACTAATACAGCACTAGTGGAAATAGAAATACAAACCA
The DNA here is from genome assembly GCA_028646595.1 of Phalanger gymnotis. Classification (NCBI taxonomy): domain Eukaryota; kingdom Metazoa; phylum Chordata; class Mammalia; order Diprotodontia; family Phalangeridae; genus Phalanger; species Phalanger gymnotis. The sequence continues at coordinate 7,329 of JAQQSZ010019591.1, forward strand.
AAAGGAAGGCTTCCCTCGGCAATCTTACTTTATAGTTGGGGAAGGCACCGTAGAAAAGGGAGCTGCGGAGAGGGCAGGGTGAGCACTATCTCTGAAACTATACTGGGGCTCAGGGCTCAGGGCTCAGGTGCGAAACTCTGGAGGTGGAGTGGAGCCATATAAATAGCTTGGCATTTCATGGAATCAAGGCTGTGAGAGGAACTCACCCAAGGCCAAGGGCACCTCAGGGTCTGAAGTGTCAAAGATTGGATTAAACACCTTGGAAATGTTTGAGTCCTGCCTGTGACACACATAAGCTGTCTCAATAACCAGTTAGTCAGAAAGAACAATAGGTTAGGAATCAATAAGTTATGGGTTCAAATCCTTCCTCTACCATTACTTCTTGGTCAAGTCCATTCTTCTCTTCTCTTCCCTGTTTTCTCATTTGTAAAATGAGGGACTTGCACTGGACTCATCAGATTTCTTCCAGCTCTGATTCTATAGACCTGTATGTGAGCCCCAGACAATAGTCTAAGCATATAAATCATGAATGAGCTGTGATCTGCTTCAGTGGAGTGGGTTTCCACATTGGAGACTCTCACAGGATAATAAAATCACAGGACTGTATAACGGGGGAAAAATCTGTATCTGAAGGGAAAGATAGATGTTCAATTCTTTCTTTGCATGGAGAGTCCATCCATTTAAAATTCTAATTTATGAAATGGACACATTTGCCATGTAATGATGCTAATGCTTCTATTTTTCTCCCAATGATTATTTTAAAAGAAGTTTTCATCTCATTCAATTAGAAAACTTATCCAGAGCACACAGGAATGATAGGACCCTGGGTCCTTGATTTCTTTCCAAACCAGCATATCATCTCCGGACATAACCTCCTGAGTTTCTCTGCTTTCATTTTTATTCCATTTGTAAGCAAGGCCCTGTCTTCATTTGAGCTGACAGAGTTTTGATAAGTAGTTCAAAGAAAAAAAAGGCATACAATGGTTTTTCTCATTCTCCAGCCCCTCCTCCCAAAAGAAAGCTCCCTTAAAATGGGGTTGGTGATCGTTATAACTGTTTCCATGAAATGATAAAGGATTGGGGCTCATTTGCCCACCTGGAATAAGGGATGAAGACAAATTCTACATTTTTTTCCAGGATTGCTAATACATGAATCTAACTGATCTTGTCAGAGGCATTATCACTGATTGAAATTAATGACTAGGAAAGTCAGAATAAGAAGTGAAGCTACTTCAGCAGACAAAAGTCAAGCTGTAGATTCTCTGCAGCAGGAAGAGATAGATACATTTAAAACTGCAGGGAGATGTTAGTCTCCTGAATGATGCCTCTGGGTCAACATGGGCTCAGACTAAATGTTATGCCTCGGTGGGTCTCAGGTAGTAGTGTCAGGCATAAAGGAAGAACCCTGTCCCAGCATGCAACTGATTAACTACCCTATGGAAAATAGTCATTTTCCCTTAAAGCAGCAAGGCACAGTTCCTTCTCACATTTGTCTAAAACATTCACATTTCTGAAGGTATATAAGGCTAGTCAGGTCACAGCTCCGATTGGAAAAGACAGAATCCTCAATGGACCAGTGTCTTAAATATGGGTCAGTTAACAGGAGCCTTGTTGGGTGACAGTAGGCAGGTAGTTTGGTAAAGGTAATTCTTTCTTTCTTGTTCTCTCTTGAAATCCAAGTAATTCTCTTCTATTTAGCTATATGGTGGGGAAATTTGGATGAGTATTGGAGCTAATCAAGACATAAATTCCTGGTATTTAGTTCCCACCACAATATGACTCCCACCCACATCCTACATAATCTTTGTCAAGTCGATAACCAACCTGGGCCTGGGGTTCCTCATTTGGAAAAAGAGAAGGTAAGAATAGATGGTCTCTGATGTCCATTTTAGGCCTAGATTTAGGACATTATGTTCCTGTCTTTCCAGTATTAGTTCATACATTCGATCAAATGATCAGATGTATACTAAATGCTTACTATGTGCCAGACACTGTGCTAAGATGTTGGGGGTAGAAAGAGGAAAGAAAACTATTCCTTCTTAGAAAACTTACAGTCCTAAGATACGAGGAGTTGGGGGAGAGATGTGTATAAATAATAATAAAGATAACAACAAAAAACAATAGTAACATTCCTATAGTGCTATATGTCAAGCATTGTTGCTAAGCACTCTACAATTATTATATCTTTTGATCCTCACAACAAGCCTGGGAGGCAGATGCTGTTATTTTCCTCCTTTTACAGATGAGGAAACTGAGGCAAAGAGGTTAAGCGATTTGTCCAGGGTCATACAGCTAATCAGTGTTTAAGGCCGGATTTGAACTCATCCTCCCTACTCCAGGCCCGGTGTTCTATCCACTGCTCCATATGTACAAAACACATGACAACGATAACTTTGGGAATTATAACAGTACTTCCCACTCGGGGTTATTGTGATGATCAAGTGAAAGAATATTTCTAAAGCACTTAGCATAGTGCCTGGCACATAATAGGCACTGTATAAATGCTTATTCCCTTCCTCCGCCCCTTGAGCTTTACGGGAAGGGGAAGGCACTAGCTACTGTTGGCACATTCCAGCTCAATGGGCACCTGGCGCTTCCAGAACTTGGTTCTTCATCTATTACTATTGTCCTTTTGCACAAGCCTCATGTGAACTCTGTCCTAACCTCTACCCCTTACAAGTCTAATCTTCTTGCCTTTCTTGCCCAGTTCAGTTATCATTCCTAACCATCATTCCTGGCCAGCCCAAAGTTGGGCTCTTTCACTCTTTAATTTCATTCACACTATTCATGTGTGTATAAACACTGTACTCCTCTTATAAAATGTAAGCTCTTTGGGGGCGGGAACTGTTTTCTCTTCTTGCTTACACTATGCCTGGCATATAGAAGCTACCTGAAAAATATTTGTTAGGTTGAATCATTCAAATGAAAGGAATGAAGTATTAACTCAGCTGAGGAAACTCAGAGAGACCAGACTGGTTCTAATGTCACAATTTTCTCAAATGCTCC
>JAQQSZ010019592.1:0-10334 GCA_028646595.1 Phalanger gymnotis
GAGGGGAGGGCAGACTGGGGAACAGGGCAACCAGAATGTACGCCATCTTGGAATGGGGGGGGAGCAAATGGGGAGAAAATTTGTAATTCAAACGCCTGTGAAAATCAATGCTGAAAACCAAACATGTCAAAAATAAATTAAAAAAAAAAAGAATAATCATCTCTGCTAAAGGTCTGGCAAATTCTAGCCATGAATATGAGAGCAAGTTCTATGTGAGCTAAATGGTTGATTTCTCAAGCTTATTCTAAATTTTTGATTATTTTGTTTTCATTTCAACCTATGTATTGTTTTCCAGTTGAGCAGTAATCATTGGTCACAGTGAATGAATGGATCCTGCTGTTTGAGAAATGCAAGATAGAATTTTAGGGAAAAAAAGACATGCTATTTAAACATTATATAACAATGTAATTCTAGTGCAAAAGAGTTTTTAAAAATAGAATTATCCTGTCCAGTTCCATGTTCCCTGTTCCACGTTCTCATACACGTAAATGGCATCTTGGCAAAGAAGTGCTCTTTCTTCCTCTGTGTTGCTCTGAGGCAGAATATATTCTTTCCCTAAAAAACCCCAAAAAACAAAAAAAACAAAATGAAACAAACACAAAACCACAACGACTCTTCCTGTCTTCTTTATCATTTGGACAACATGGCCACTAATTAATTTAACCAAATATTTTGTGAACTGGTTGTTCAAAAAATTTAAAGCATGAATAGTACTTTATTGTATAACTAAATCTTCCATTGGGATTTTCTATCTATTTCCCCATTGGTAAAACACTGAATCGGAGGAGGTATAGCTGTATTGGATAGAAATCTGGATCTCTGAGTCAGTCCTAGAATGTATTGGATATATTTGATAGAAATCAGTCCTCTGATGATGACCTCAAATCAAATACCCCCTCTGACATATGCTGTGTTTGAACCTGGGTAAGTAATTTTGCCTCTCAGGGCTATCGAACAACTTTCTAAGATGATAAATTATAAATGAATTATTGATCTGTGTCAGAAGATAGTTTCTAGCTCCTAAATTCACTGAAATCACAGTGCCAGAGGGGGAAAATTCACAATTAACAAGGAAATTAATCTAAAAATGTACTTACTTTCCAAGAGGGCCAAACTAGTAAAACAAGTTTAGTTCTAGGGGATATGAAGACACCTTAAGGAGTGAGAGGAAGGGAGTAGGGAGATGGGAGATGGAAAGGAAGCACTGGTTTTTAAAATTAGTGGGTTCCAAATGTTTCCATAGGAATTTATTTAAAATTTATTTAAAAATGGAATTTTGGGGAAAAAAAGACATGCTATTTAAATTTTATGTAACAATGGAAACCTAGTGGTTTTATGATAAATCAAAAACAGTTTAAGTGATAAATATTTTATAGTTATTAAAAGGGAATGTTTGCCATCTTTTCTGTTTTTGACACATATACAAACTAGTTGTAGTACTTACAGATGGAAGGGAACACAGACAGTTGTCATCAGTTTGTGAGGCTATACAATTATTAAAAAGTACTGTGGTCTCAAGTGATCTATAAATAGGAATGAGGTGCCTAAGAAGCAAAGACCCCCATCTGGCAACCTCTGTGGATCAACCTTCCATGACAGAAACTCTTTGTTGAGAATTGTTGGCAATGGCAGGAGTTTCCAGCTTTAGATAAGAGCTACTCTTCTCAGGTAATGCCCTCGATCAGAGACCGGATGACAGACTGTTGAGTGCAAGTTTTTTCAGGTGCTGTATTTGCTCAGTAATCCTTCAGTGCCAATCTTTTCTAAATAGTAAGCAAGTCCCATCAGTAATGGACATCAGCCATTGAGCTCATAATATTTGTCATATATCAGGTTACTGCTTTGCTACTCCTGAGTGATGAATGGATGCTGTTATGCTTTGAAAAAATAAAGTAATGCCATAAATATGCTCAAACTATAAAAGTGGCTCTTTATTTTTCCATTTCTGTAGAAATATATCAGTGTTCCAGGAAAGCAAGTCTTAGCCTTTCGAGATACATAGAGCAATGTACTTTAAGTTAGTGTTTGTAGGCACTTGGAATCTCACATCAAACAAATTATTCTGAGGCAATCTAGTACCTAGTTTCACCTTCTGAGTTTAATATAGCTAAATTTTTGTTTTTGTTTTGCATAAGCCTTCTGATTAAAATAGGCATGCATGCAAAGAACTAGTCACAGAAGACATTTCTTTGCATGTGAAAGAAACCAAATAGGGAATTTATGTGTTAAAATGACATCACACAAAATTCTATCCACAATAACCATAACAAGACACATTTTTCTATTATAAGATATGGTAGACTTTTTCACTAAAGCAAAGCTTTTTTAACCTTTTTTTTGTTTGTTTCATGAGCACCTTTTGTAGTCTGATGAAGACTATGGATTAGCCTTCTCAGAATAAGGTATTAAAATGCATGAAGTAAAATAAGTAGGATTACTAAGGAAGCCAAATATATCAAAATACCATTATCAAAATATTCTAGAAATCAAGTTCATGGACCCCAGGTTAAGAAACTCTATTCTAAAGCTTTCTAACATTCTGACATGCAGAAAAAAATAAAGTCTTACTGTATGTTTGAATTAATTTTATTATTTTCATATAAATATAAGTTATATAAAGGATTATATTAATGTTTAATGAGGATGGACTATAGTTTGGCTCCAATGATACCTTTTTTGCTTTATATCACACTATCCTCTTGTATATAATTTTTTATACCCAAATTGTACTCCTTTACCGCATCTACTTTATACAAAAAACAGTATAAGAATACCAGTTTAACTGGTTGACAGTATGCATGAAGTTCTATAATGTTTAATAAAGTTAGGAAGACAGGTTTGGGTCAATTTGTGAAGGGCTTTATTCGACAAAGTTTTTATTCGTCCAACAGATAATAGGGAACCACCAGAATTTGAGTAGAGTAATAACATTGTTGTACCTGCACTTTAGGAAAATTACCTTAGCATCATAATGAAGGATGGATTATAGAAGAAAGAGATTTGAGAGACTAATGAGAAGGCTACTACAGTAATCTAGGCAGGCAAGAGATGATGAGGGCCTGAGCTAAAGCTGTGAGTGTGGGTAGAGAGAAAGTGACAATTGGAAGAGATCTGTAGAAGTATAAATAACAGGATGTGGAAACTGATTTAATATGTGAGATGAATTTGATATGGTGAGGATAAATGAATGAAAAAAACATATATTAAGCACTTACTGTGTGCTAAGAATATAGTAAACACTGAGAACACAAATAGAAAAGGCTAGAAGATACCCTGCTCTCAAGGAGGTCACCTTTTAATTAGTGAACACAACACATAAAAGCAAATTCAATGCAAAGGAAATAGAAAGTCAAAGGGCTTAAGGGATGGGGTGGAAGACAAGGCCCCACAGGCCCTTGGGTTACTTAAGTAGCTAAGATGACAGTACCAATAGACTACTGGTTGTAGAGACAGGGCAGATAGTAAGGTCTAGCACTCTTCCATTTCATCAAGTGGAATGTAGTTGTAGACTTGCAGATTGAATTGGCAGCAGCAGCAACAGCACAGGCTGCTCTTGGAGCTATTAGCCCACAGACAGAATGTATGAAAGTCACCTATTTTGACTTCTGGGAGCCAAGATGGTGGAGTAAGTAATGAAAAACTCAAAGAATATTGCCCTGGGGAAAAATCCTAAAATAGTGGAGCCAGCAGAAAGATGAGGTACAGTGGTCTTTTAGCTCAGGAGACTGGGGGATTAAGGCAATGTTCTATCTTGCTGTGGCTGAAGGAGAACAGTATAGGATGGAGGCATCCCAGCAAGCCAGCAGCAAGCCTCACCTAAGCAAATCAGCGGGAGATCCTGAGCCCCAGGGAGGTGGAGCAGGCAAGCACCAACACCAGGCACACACCAGCTACCACCACCAGCTCCAGCTCAGCACCAGGTAAGCTACAAGCCTCTAGCTGTCAGTACCTGAAGCTGCAGCACACAAAACCAGAAGCCTAGTCTCCAGCACAAGAAACCTGGGACAGTACCCCCTGTGCCTCAGAAGAAGAAATCCACTTTAAAAGCCAGAAAAAAAAAAAAGGGCAAACAGCATGAGCAAAAAGGAAAAAAAGATAAACCACTATAGAGAAGTATCTTGGTGACAGGGAAGATCAAACCACAAATTCTAGAGAGGACAACATTGTCAATATACCCACATCCAAACGTTCAAAGGGGAATATGAACTGCTCTCAAGCACAAAAAACTTTCTTGGAAGAGCTCAAGAAGGATTTTAAAAGTCAAATAAGAGAGGTGAAAAAGTTGAATAATTACTTTAAAAATACAATTGGCAAAATGGAAAAAAGTATACTGAAGGAAACAGCTCCTTAAAAAGTACAATTAGCCAAATGGAAAAGATTATACAAAAGCTAACTAAAGAAAACAGTTCATTAAAAGTTAGAACTGGTCAAGTGGAAGCTATTGAATCTATGAGACATCAAGCATCAGTCAAACAAAATCGAAAGAATAAAAAAAATAGATGGAAATGTAAAATTCCTCACTGGAAAAATAATTGACCTGGAAAACAGATCCAGGAGAGATAATTTAAGAATTATTGGTCTACCTGAAATCCATGATGAAAAAATGATCCTGGACAGTACCTTTCAAGAAGTCATCAGTGAAAACTTCCCTGAGGTTCTAGAACCAGAGGGTGAAATAGACTTTGAAATAATCCACTGAACATCTCATGAAAGAGATCCTAAATTGAAAATGCTAAGGGATATTGTAGCCAAATTCCAGAATTATCAGATCAAGGAAAAAATACAGCAAGCAGCCAGAGATAAATGATTCAGATATCATGAAATCACAGTCAGGATTATGCCAGACCTTGCAGCTTCTACATTAAAAGATCAGAGAGGAGCAGCTAGGTGGCACAGTGAAGAGAACACCAGCCTTGGAGTCAGGAGGACCTGAGTTCAAATCCAGGCTCAAAACTTGACACACTTATTAGCCGCGTGACCTTGGGCAAGTCACTTAAACCCAGTTGCCCTCCCTTCCCCCTTCCAAAAACAAAAGATCAGAGGGCTTGGAATATGATATTCCATAAGGCAAAAGACCTTGGATTGCTACCAAGGATCAACTATCCAGCAAAATTTACCATAATCTTTCAGGGGAGGAGATGGACAGTCAATGAAATAGGAGACTTTCAGATTTTCGTGATGAAAAGACCAGAGCTCAATGGAAAATTTGATCTTCAAATATAAGACTCAAGAGAGGCATAAAAAGGTAAACAGAAAAGGGGAAAAGCATGTTATTCAATAAGGGCAGACTGTTTACATCCTTCCATGGGCAGATAGTACTCGTAAGTCTTGAGAACTGTGTCTATGTATATATATAGACAGAGGGAGTGGCTTTAAGGTGACTTTGATGTGATGATAAAAAACCTAATTAAGTGGTGAAAAGGGATTGTAATGGGAGAGGAGGAAAGGAGCAGGCAGAAAAGAGTAAATTACATCACATGAAGAGACACAAAGACATATTATGGTAGAGGGAAAGAAGGAAGGGTGATGAGCACTGTTTGAACTTTACTCTCACCAGATTTGGCTCAAGGAAGGAATAATATACTCAGGTATAGAAATCTAACTTTCCCTATAAACAGTAGGAGGGGAAAGGGGAAAGAAAAGGGAACAGAGATAAAAGGGAGGGCAGATTGGGGGAGGTGGTGGTCAAAAGTTGTAGACTTGCATCTCGTTCAAATCCTCTAAGCAGTCAACCAGCCCAGACAAGGGGCAAAGTAAGGAGTTCAAGATCCCCTAGTAGCAATTTTCTTTCTCACCTGCCATCCTGGTACATTCTGGGACAGCCCAGACCCTGAGGAGGGAAGAAGAAAAGAGGGTAGGGCAACTTGGAGGCAACTCACCCTGGGTGACTGGAAAAAATGGTGGTGTCCTTAACAGAAATAAGCAAGATTGGAAGAAGGATGGGCTGGAGGAAAGGGGGGGGGGTGGGAAGAATAATGAGTTCCTTTCTGTACATATTGAGTTTCAGATTGCTATAGAACTGCCAGTTTGAAATGTCCCATATGCAGTGATTGGATGTTAAGGTGAGAGACAAAAGCTGGGTATATAAATTTTGGAGTCATCAGCATAGAAATGATATTTAAAGCCATGTGAGCTAATGAAATCACCAAGAGAGAATGTAGACACAGAAGAGCCTTGAAGTTCAGTGTGGATGTCATTGAGGAAAAAATATTGAGAAGGAATGACCAGATTAGTAGAAGAAGTAGCAGTGTAACAAAAACCCCAAAACAAAAGAGAAACAGGGAGAGAGTGGTTAACAATAAGTGTCAAATGCAGAGAAGTAAAGAAGGATGAGGATTAAGAAAAGGCTGTCAGGCTGTCAATAACGAGAACAGTTTCAGTTAAGTGATGGGGTAGGAAATCAAATTACAAAGAGTTGAGTAGGTAAGGGTAAATAGAGACAGTGAATGTAGACTTTTGTTTAGGTGTTTAGCTAAGGAAGGGAGAAAGAAGTATAGGAAAGTGGCTTGGGGGATTCTATGGTCTAAGGAAAAATTTTTTTAAAGATGGAAGAGAGTTGTGTGCTTGTAGCAATCAGGGAAGGATCTACCAGACAGGGGTAGAACAGGCGTAGATTGAAAAGTAGGGAGATAGAGGGGATAATTGTGGGATCAATCTTCTGCAGAAGAGAGGAGGGGATGGGAATAAGTGTAAATGTAGAGGAGTTGGCCTTTGTGAGAACACCTACTTCTTCCAAAATTGTAGCCAAAGATGAGAGAATGGGGGAATGATGTGAAGAGCTTGTGAAATGCAGAGAAGGGAAGAATTTAGAAGACATGTCAATGGCTTATTTTTCTCATTGTAAAGGAGTGAGATGTGATTCCCCACCCCTATGCCTGCCCAACTGAGATAATCACAGAAAAGGAGATTTGAAGTTAGTAGCAATATGTTAAAATATCTGTAAAATTGCAATGACTAAGTGATCCCTTAATGAATTTTAGAGCCCCTTTTTCTGCTGGAATTAAAACTTCAACCTCACTGGATAAGGAAAAGTTCAACAAACCTTTTCAGGACTTTAAATACAACTAAAGGCTGGAAGAAGTTCCAAGTCAAGAGGGTAGACTTGGGAGTCCTTTGTGGAGGAGACTTGTTGGAGGGGGGAGTGGAGTCTCATTCCCCCCCCCCAAAAAAAATCCATGGATGTAGTAGCAGAGTGGAAGACACCCCAAGAAATGATTTGAGAGTTCATCAGTTTGAGAGTATTTGGAGCCCAAGTGAGAAAACAGACATGCACGAGTGTGCATGTGCATACGCGTGCATACGCGTGCACGCGCGCGCACACACACACACACACACACACACTCCAAACACAAATGCAGAAAGTCATTCACTTAAGAGAGGAATCACTTTTGAGGAAAGGATGCCTGGTGGCAGAGAAGAGCGACAGCTCTACAAAGATGCAGACTTTGGAAACTCAGCTAAGTGAGCTGCCTGTAATAGATGCTCCACCAAAAAAATAATTGTTTAAATACTCTACGAAGAAAGAAAGGATGTCTAAGCCCTGCAGTACCAGAAGTTGTGAGCTGTCTTGGCATACATGTATGCTTTGCATGCACTTACTCTAACCTTGTGCCCAGTCTTCTCATTGACATTGTGTGTATTGTTTGGGGCCTTGTCTCCCTGATATATGGGAGGAATGTTTTGTAGTTACTGTCCATATCTCAGCCCCAGACATTTACTCTGGCTGTTCCTCATGACTGGAATCTTCTCTCTCTTCAACTCTGCCTCCTGACTTCCCTTTCAAGTTGCAACTAAAACTCCATCTTTCCCTAACACCTCTTAATTCTAGTGTCTTCTCTCTGTTGGCTATTTCCAGTTTATCCAGTATGTAGCTTGTTTGTATGAACTTGTGTTGGGAAGAAAAATGGGCTCCTTCGCACTTAGTTCAACAAGTGCCCTTGAAGAGTTTGACTTTTGTTTGCTTTGAGTAATTCATCTATTTCATTGAATCTTACTAAGTGCTAAGCCCCAGGCCCAAACCCCTATTAGGTGTAACATTAACATTATTACCTAACAGTAATTAAAGTGGGACATTTTGCTTTTCTTCTCTTAAGTGCCTTTAATGATTCTGGCCTTTGTTTGAATGGGGCAGATAAAGAGGGATCTTTTTGCCTTGGAATATTTCTCAGCACTGAGAGAAGTAGGAGTCATTAATTTGTATATGATGTGATCCTGGTGATGGAGAAATTTCCCAGACCCAGCCTGGCTGAGGTCAAAGCCTTCAGGGCTCCAAACTGGATATAACTGAGGAGAACTTGGCATTTGATTTTTGGGGCACATTCATGGAAGGAGTGTTGAGACTCTGGGCAAGCTGCAAACTGCCCCCAGCTTTGAAACCCAGATGTTGGTACTGGTAGCTATGTATTATGATTTGAATCAGATAAGGTCTGTCTGTTGATGTTTGTAATTTGCTTGTATTTTGCTCTGAAGTTCAGGGTGCTGGCTTTTTCCCCTGAACTAAATCAATGGTATTTGTGTGCTGAATTAAAGTAAGCTTGCCAACCCCTTCACCTTGCTCTTCTTATTAAGGCACATCAAAAGAATCTGTGCTGTCCAGCAGCTTTCTACGTGCTGGCTGTGGGTGGATCTTGCACCCCCACAGAAGCTGCTAGCCGGATTGTTAAAGCAGTTTGTTTCCTCTCCCATCAGATTTCGAAGTCCTCAAGGCTAGGGATTGCCCTTTGCCTTTCCTTGCATCCCAAGCATTCAACACAGTCTCTGCACTTAACAGGCACTTAATAAATGTTTATTGAATGACTAGTTTTATACTGCTGTTTTAGCAAATGCTTTTGCTAAGGGTTAATTGTGTCTGCTGGTTGGCAGTTAAAAAGAAGCATATCATTTGGGACTCATGTGCTATTGCATTAGGACTTGCTAGTCAAAGGGTACCAACAATACAAGGTAGAAATCACCCTCTGGGGATATAGCCAGTGAGTCTGAGTCCTGGGGAGAGGTGTTACATTAGTAAAGTACAAGATAAGGTTTTCATCTATAAGGATGTGGGGGTGGGGGGAGCCAAGATGGCAACTGGAAAGTAGTGTGAGCTCCCCGCCAAGACCCTCCAAAAACCTATAAAAATGGCTCTGAATCAATTGTAGAACTGCAGAACCTAAAAAATAGCAGAGGGAAGCAGGGCTCCAGCCCAGGACAGCCTGGATGGTTGCTGAATGAGGTCATTCACGCATGGAGCTGCAAGCAGAGCAGAGCCCAGCTTGGGCGGCATGGACCAACCAGACCAGGAGCCGAGCCCTAGCACCCTGAATCAGTGAGCTGTGACAGTTACCAGACTTGTCAACCCACAAACACCAAAGACAACAGAGAACGTTAGTGGGAAAAGCTGAGGAGAGTGGAAGGAGTTCGCAGTTTGGCCACCACCCCAGGGGCAGAAGATGTGGGGCAGCCACAGAACTACAGCTGCAGTTGCTTCTGGCCCCAGGCCCACCTGTTGAGAGGAATTAAGTGGCAGATCAGAGCAGGAGTGCAGAGCCTGCTGAAGATCTAAATCCAGTCTGGGTTGGGGGTTCTTGGGGAAGGAGGAGTGCTGGTGTGGCAGAGTGGGCTGTAATAGCTCTGAAATCAACAGCACATCCCCCCAAGCTTGGAACATAGTACTCTTCACTCTACAAGCAGTAATACCCCACTGAAAAGCTCAAGGGTCAGGTAAGTTGGCTGGGAAGATGGCCAGGCAGTTTCAGTCTCAGACTTTGGAATCCTTCTTTGGTGACAAAGAAGACCAAAACATAGAGCCAGAAGAAGTCAATAAAGTCAAAGAGCCTACAACAAAAGCCTCCAAGAAAAATGTGAACTGGTCTCAGGCCATGGAAGAGCTGAAAAAAGATTTGGAAAACCAAGTTAGAGAAGTAGAGGAAAAATTGGGAAGAGAAATGAGAGAGATGAGAGAAAACCATGAAAAACAAGTCGATGACTTGCTAAAGGAGACCCCCCAAAATACTGAAAAATATACTGAAGAAAACAACATGTTAAAAAATAGACTAACTCAAATGGCAAAAGAGCTTCAAAAAGCCAAAGAGGAGAGGAATGCCTTGAAAGGCAGAATTAGCCAAATGGAAAAGGAAGTCCAAAAGACCACTGAAGAAAATACTACCTTAAAAATTAGATTGGAGCAAGTGGAAGCTAATGACTTGATGAGAAATCAAGATATTATCAAACAGAACCAAAGGAATGAAAAAATGGAAGACAAGGTGAAATATCTCATTGGAAAAACCACTGACCTGGAAAATAGATCCAGGAGAGATAATATAAAAATTATTGGACTACCTGAAAGCCATGATCAA
>JAQQSZ010019593.1:0-10333 GCA_028646595.1 Phalanger gymnotis
AAACGCCTGTGAAAATCAATGCTGAAAACCAAACATATTAAAAATAAATTTAAAAAAAAATGGAAAAAAAAGTTAAAAGCAAAAAAAAAATCACCTATTATAACTGTTAAACTGAGATTACTTTTTAAAATGCTGTATACACACAATAACTTATTTAACTAATAAAAAATAAAATGCAAAAAAAAAAGAAATGCAAAAGGTTAATATGAACAATAAAAACTCACTTATAGAACACTTTTAGCTTTACAAAAGCACTTTATCTCATAACAACCCTTGGAGAGAAACAGTGCAAGTGTTATGGTCCCCTTCTGAAAAATAGTGAAACTGAGTCTCTGAGAAGTTAACCCGCCCCCAAAATCACACAATTAGCACCAGAAGTGAGATCCGAACCAAAGTCTTCCTGATTTCAAGTCTAGAGCATAGGATCAGAGAACATTGAACTAAAAGGAACCTTTACAGAGAAGTTAGCCTAATGCCTTCATTTTAAAGAGGAAGAAACAGTCTAGAAGGTTAGTGATTTGTGAGGTCAACACAGGATCAAAATTAAAATCAATTTTGGGCCAGTACAATTTTGACTATATCACAATCCTTTTTTTAATGAATTTTTGAGAATGAAAACTAGAAATTGGATTTCTAAAACCTAACCGATGAGAAAAATTTTTCTTTGGAAACTTTTAATTCTTATTCTTTAGTTTAATGATTACTCTTTGGTTAAAATTTTTCTTGGTTTACAGAAAACGAATCCTTACTCCTTGTGTTTTCTGATAATACACATGCCACTTAGACTCTCTAAATTGATTAACCCATAACTTATGAATCCAGGATTGTTGCTTGGATTTTTTTTTAAATTTCCTTTTCTGGGTTATACGATGGACAAGATCAACTTTATATTATTTCATAAAAGAAGTAAACTTTTAAAAGAAGATATTAGGAATTATATTAGGTCAGAAATTAGAACTTGAAACAGAATTAAAGTAGCAAAAACAGAATATAAAATTTAAAAGACATTTTCTCCAAAGAAACAGACATTCTGAAAGAAAAAATGACAGATTTGGAACATAAAAATACTAAAGCAGAAGAAAATTTTGGCAGAAAAAAAGCAAAAGATATCATTGTTAAAATGCACATAAATCCCATACAGGCCTAAGAAACTGACCTTGAAGATAGAATACACAGAGATAATTTAGGATTACAAGTCTCTCAAAAGAATCTTAAAAAGTCAGAATGAGTGTGGGAAAAGAAGATTCTAAATTACATACTTAGCTGGGTAAGAAGACTGGGTTAAAAGAGGTGTGGCATAGTGCAAAAAAAAAACCCGCACAAAAACCCAATTACCTTTGATTCCAAATCAGAGGATCTGGGTTCAAAGCCAATTTTTGACATTTGCTACCTATGTGACTTTGGGCAAATAACTTAACCTCACTGGGACTCAATTCCCTCAACTGTAAAATGAGGGGATTGAACTAGAATGTTTTCAAGGTCTCTAGAGCAACAATCCTAAGGATAAGAAAAAAAAACTTATATAAAAAGAGAAATTACAAATCTAAGTAAATTCAAGGAACTTGAGATAGGACAGGCAAACAAGAATGGAAGTGAGAGGGAAAGTCTATAGGAATAAATTAGCATCTAAGTAGTACAATAAAGACTAATTATAGGAACACAATACTGACTTAGAGGAAGGAGATAAAAACTGACACAAAACGAATGAATGGCAGCAGCTTATAATAATCTTAATGTGCTTGGACTATAACAACTCACCAAAATGAAAAAGAATGGCAGGGGAAAAAATCCCACAATTTTATGTGTATAAGCAACACATCCAGACAAAATGGAAAAAAAAAAGTATTTTTAAGCTGCTGAATTTTAAATTGCAAGACTTGGAGAATACCTACCAGATGAGTTGATCATTATAGAGAAAGGCAGTATATTTAACTATATTTAAGCTTTCTTCCATCTTATTAATAAAGGACTGGATTTTCAAGTAAGTCATTTTATCCAATGGGAAAAAGCTGATTCCACCAAAAATGTCAAGTAGGTCACATGACTGTAAATGCAGGGTTTGCAAATACTGTGGGGAAAACATAAAGTAAAAAAAGCTTACTAACATTAAACAAAGTCTCCAACAACAGCAAAACTACCAAAAATGTTTTTTGAACGGTCATTATTTCTATATTTAAGGATAAATTTTTGGTGCTATTAGGGACAAAATAAAGTGTCATTAGCAAAGGAGCTCCATAATGATTAAGAGCCATATCTTGGTATATAAATAACAACATAAAGCATTGTTTTAATCCCCAAATCTCCCATTAAGTCAGTGATTTTAGGTTGCTACATGGAGTGTGGTTCAGACTTCACAAAGTGCACCTTAACGTACACGTGACGAGCAAATCTATATTCGCATTTTACTCTCATATGATTTAATGTATTGTTGTTTTCTTTAAAAGCACCAATTTCCTTAAATCAGTGCTTCCTCAAAGTGGGGTCTTCTTTTAGAAGTCCATATCCTACCACTCTGAATGGCTAAAGGCACCATCATACACTGTAACAGCTGGGATTAGACTAAGATAAAAGAGGATAGTCTGAGGATTACCATTAAGAAAAGGAAGGTGAATACAAGGCCTAAGAGTATTTCTAGAGTTAATCTTCATAATTGTGGATTATGTGAAGTATGTCATGACATATTACACAAAAACAAAAGGAATCCCTCAAAATATATCAAGAGGCATTTTGTGGAGGAAAAAAATTTGACAGCAATCATTTTAAAACCACCACAGACTGAATTTTGAACAGAGGATGGATATACGCAAAAACATATATCACTTGGCACAAATAGAACTATTAATTATACATCATTTTTTTGTTTGTTTTTTTTGGCAGGGCAATTGGGGTTAAGTGACTTGCCCAAGGTCACACAGCTAGTACATGTGTCAAGTGTCTGAGGCCCCATTTGACCTAAAGTCCTCCTGACTCTGGGGCCGTTGCTCTACTCACTTCGCCACCGAGCTGCCCCTGCATCATTCTTACAGTATCATAAATGTTCAGTTCTAAGTTCCTACTTTGATTCAGCAAAAACATCTATTTACTAAACAAAATCAACAGACAGAAAAAGAAACAAAAGTATACCAACTTCACAGAAAATTTCAGTGGGTTAAAGACTAGGTTAAATCTATGTGGACAGGATCAGACCAGGATGACACCCAAAGAACTGGTCCCCATGACTACTCTGCATGATTCCCTGACATTTGATAGAGCAATGAAAACAACATCAAATGAGACCTAAAGAATTTTCTTATTTGGTCTAGTTCTACCATAACATGGCTACCACAGTATTTGATTATCTAGATATTTAAGTTTTATGTTTTTAAGATGAAAAGAGATTCTGTCAGCAATGAATATCTATACATCAAGACTTTAATGAAAAAAATGTAAACAAAAGCTGTAGAACTTACCCGATGGAAAAATTTCTCTAATCTTTCTTTTAGAACTTTGACACCTCCATCTTCCATGGCTTTCAGAAATGTACCATTAAAAAGCTAATGTTTAAAAGCCAGAAATATATCAGTTTCTCCAATATTAAGACCTTCCACTGCCCTCTAACAACCTCATTCTGCTATCCCTTTTAATTACAAAAGAGAGTGAATTACGAGTTAAGCAAAAGACTGTGATTGTTGCTTTCTTGAACTTTAAAAATTTATGCTTACGTAACAAAACACAAAGTTTCTAAGTACGTGCAAAAAAACTATCAATCACATCCATCAATATCACTTCATAATAAGACTGTTCTAATCTTAGAACAAAATTAAAACAGAACAGCTGTGATAATTCTTAGAAACTGAAATCCTTTCCTTTCTCAGACAGATATGCACGAAAAACTCTTGACTGCCAAATCTATTCTTTTGGGGGGGGGGCAGGGCAATTGGGGTTAAGTGACTTGCCCAAGGTCACATAGCTACTAAGTGTGTCAAAGTGTCTGAGGCCACATTTGAACTCAGATCCTCCTGACACTAGGGCCGGTGCTCTACTCACTGCCCTACCTAGCTGCCCCAGCCAAATCTATTCTTGTTAAGAGCTAGGTGGTGCAAAGAATCCTAGACTTGAAATTAGTAAGACCTGAGTTTGAGTCCTACCTCATGCACCAGCTGTGGCCCTAGACAAGTTACTTCAGCATTCTAAGCCAGTTTCATCATCTGTAAAATGAGGCTAATAAGAGCACCCCGTACCTCCCAGGGTTGTTGTAAGGATCAAATCTTAAAAGTGCCATACGAATGCTATTAGCTATTTTTGTTACTGAAGGAAAGCAGGTAATTACTTTCTATTTTAACAACATCTACCACCTAAAAGGGAACTAATAACTCCCTCCAAGTTCTGAATATGGTTTAAACTTACCTTGTACATGCTATAGCATTGTTGCAGTACAGAGCTGTATACCTTGTCCTATTAAAAAAACAAACCCCAAAATGCAGAATAAATCTCAAGATGAGACAAGAAAAATATATCCTCTCAATATTGACTTTTGGTCCAACATTTAGATTCTTAAACTTGGTCCCATGGTAGCTAAATATAGAAAGTAAAAGATATTTTCTTTCAAATCCATGGAGTTACGACCCTCTTAGGATCTCTTCAAACTCTATGGTTCTATAACACCTTTGCTTGTGTAAGTTGCTTGTTATTTAGTTATTTATTCAACTCCACAAATATCAAGTTCCTACTGCAAACAAGGAACTGTGCTCAGCACTGAAAGTATAGCAGGGATAATTTTAAAGTATGGATCTTAACTAGCAGTGTAAGGAAAACTGGACTTGGAGTCAGAGGATTTAGATATGAAAATTAGCTCAATTCAATTACCGGCTGTCTTATCTTTGGCAAGTCACAACCTCTCTGAGCCTGAGCCTCAGTTTCCTCACCTGTAAAACAGGGATAATAACTTAGAGCAAATGGTAGTGTTGTACAGTAGATAAAGAGCTGGCAGGGAAGCCAGAAAAACCTGGGTTCAAATCCCCAAGCTGGGTGACTAGACAAGTCATCTTAATCTCTGGGGTGTTCTAAGCAACAGTCTAAGAATATAAATTACAGAGAAGGTGTCATCCTGCGCATTTCTAGAGGGAATTTTCTCACCTGGGAGCCCCCTGCATCAATGAAATCATGGGATCAGATACTACTCTATCTACTGCTTATACTACCTTTCTCCTACGGTTGCTGTGAGAATCAAATGATGAAAACATGTAACATGCTTTACAACTCTAAGATAATATATAAGGATAAACTATTATTATGTGTATTATAAGACATCTCAATATGCGCTAAGAAGTAGACATAAGAATGACCCACTTTATAATTTTTGACCTAACAATTCTTACAACTAAGCATGTATTTTTATAACAACAATATTTTACAAGGTATTCTAAAAAAAGGAACTTAAAAGTTACAATTACCAATAACTCTTCTTCTTGATATTCAACAACTGGTTTTCCATCTTTACTGTGTTTCTCAATCATGGGATTCCGTACAACCTACATCATTTGATAAAAATTAAATTATATAATGCATAGATTGCTTGTATTACTTCTTCTGTAATCTTTTTTTGATTTGCTGAACATATTGCCATATTCAAACCCCTTACAACTGATCAAAATAGGTACAAAGACAAATACTTTCAATAGAAGTTTGTTTGATATTTTGAAGTCACATTCAATCTTATTGTTAATTCTATGGTGCCACAACAGCCAGGCTTTTAATAATATCTTACTCTATAAATGCTACCTGCAACCACAATCCAAATTAGGTTGCATTGAATAGTCATTTCACAATAACAGCATTAAAACATTACAACCAAACCCTACTATGAAGGTGTAAAATTCTCCTGTAACAGTATTTGGTTGCCAGTCCACTTATAACATCATTCCCATGAAATATATGCCTGTAAAATTGTGTCCAACATCATGCTTTTACAGACTCAATCATCAACGTTAAGTGGGATATGCTTCAAATTTTAAATATACTATAAATATTGATATACATTGTATATTAAGTACCATGACCATCCAGAAATTTTCTTCTGGTTCATTGAAGAACTGTCTATTCTTCTGTGTGTGTAAGGATTTTGCAGGTTTTGATGGACTAAAGGTCCTAAAAAAGATAAAAAAAATTATAAGTCAGTTTTAAGACTTCAGTGAGCTGTGCAATATGATAATTACAAAGTATTACCTTGTAAACTGCACAATAGCCTCACATAATCCAACATTTCTAATTTTTTCATTCTTTTCCACTTCATTTGGATGATAAAACAGAATCTTCTTTTCTTCCTAAAAATTAAAGACAGACCTCATTTACATAAAAAAGGTTTGATTCTGAAAAAGTAAAGCTGAATATCAACTTTCCATCTCTTCTTTCAAATTGAAAACAAAGCCAGAGACCCGATTATCAATAATTCTCCTCTCAACATATATATGGTTAGTAGCTATCTCTAGCCTATACTGAGTTCACACTTGTCAGCAAGTAACAACAATTTTCCCTAAAAGCATCAGCTTTGAATTTTTGTTTTCTCTATCTCAATCTTAAGAGGCTGTGTGGCTCAGTAAATTGAGAGCTGGCTTCAAAGCTAGGTAGACCTGGGTTGAAATACAGCTAACATATTCTATATTCTGGCTGTGGAACCCTGGAGGAGTCACTTAAGCCTCTCGAAGTTCCTAAGGCTCTAAGTTGCAGGGAAAGTGCCCGAAGGACTTGGTGGAGGGAGTTTCCTATACCAACGAAATCACAGATCTAGTCGATATTCCTATGCTAATTGTAAACCACCTACTTTCCCAAGGATTGGTTGTAGCAAATTAAGAGATAGGAGCCTCACTAGCATATAAAAGCTGGTAGCCTTTAAAAAAGTTTGAGAGTACCTACCCACTACAGAGTTAAAGGGTAACCCTAGAAAGGTGTTACTTAAAAACGAAACAAACTCTTAGAGATGAAGGTTTGAAAAAACTTTTAAAAGCCAGAATTTTAACTAAAAATCAGTGTTTTGAGCCTTGCCAGCAAATTATTTCACGTTAGGCATAAATTCTCCATACATTTTAATTCCCCAACAATGATGAAAGATAGGAGCTCGCACAAACAAAAATCGATCCAAATAATCTCCCCAAGTCCTTAACTTTGGGGACATAACAACAGATTTTGAACATAGGGGAAAGGTCAGATACTACGAAGTCGGTGTTTGGTGGAGAGGGAACGCGGATCAGGAGGAAGAGGAGGATAGTGGGTGGAGGGAAGGGGGAGGACACGAGGGAGGGGAGGAGAAAGGGGAGAGGGAATGCTTTTGTTGCCAACAGCTGTCACAGGCTCCCTCCGCCAAGCCAGGGGTCCACACATCTCTCAAACCCAGCGGTTCTTAACCTCTTTATTGTCATGAACCCCTCTGGCAATCTAGTAACGCCTTCTCAGAAGAGTGTTTTGCAGTAACAGAAAAAAATGCCCTAATTAGAGGTTAGGGAAAATGAAGATGTCATTTCCCCCCATCCAAGTTCACAGCCCCTCACGTCTATCCGTGGATCCCCTGGGGAAGGGGACCCCAGATAAAAAACTTAGCCCACCTCGCACCCATGGGGTTCCCTGGGACCTGACCCTCCAACCCCCCCTCCAGAACGAGGCCCGACTCCCCTCAATCACACGGGCAGGTGCTGACGGACACACACACACACCCCGCTCCAATCCGCCGGTGGCGGCCCGGGAGGCCCTCTGCACCTCCACCCCAGACCAACTGACACGACAGACGGACAAACCCCCTGACCCCGCTGTTACCTCTCCTTCCCGGGGGCCGAAGCGGGGATTGTAAATGAAGAAACTCAACAGCGCCGGGGGAAACTGCTTCTCCTGAGCCGCTCCCGCCGTCGCCATCCCCGGGCTTCCGGAGCGGGGGAGGGCAGGAACCCCCGACTCCCCGGCGTCCTCAAGCTAGCCGGAGCCCTGCGGAAACACCGGGACTCTCCTCCTTCTCCTCCTTTTTCTAAAGCCAGGCGCCTACGGCCGGGACACTTCCGCTTTATTCAGGCAGCGGCTCCGGAAAAAGTCGTGAGTGACCCGGAAGTAGTCCCTCCTCACCTCATCTAGCTGTGAAGCTGCCATTGCCCTCTTTCCGCCCTTCTTTTGCAGTTTCTAAATCCCGGTGTCTTCCCCTCCCCTCCTTTTTTGCCCGCCCCAAGAGGCGGGGCTACTTAGGATCAGATGTCGAGCTGGAAGGGGTCTTAGAAGTCCTGGAATTCTCCCCCCATCCTATTTTACAGATGAGGAAACTGAGGCCCTTAAATATGCTGGAGCCCCTAAATCCCAGGCAGTTGTAAGATCATAGGACTAGAGCTGGAACTTTAGAGGACACTCAGCCTAAACACCCTTGTTTTACAGATAAGAAAACTGAGGCCAAGGGGAGTTAAATGACTCTCAAGTTTCCAGAGGCAGGAAGAATCAGAGATGAGATTGGAACCTGGGTCCTCACACTCCACCGTCAAAGCTCATTCCAGTGCCTTAGACTTGTCAGGTTAACCTGTAAACCTAATTATTGATTAACTTATAAGGCTATTAGGCTGAACCTTAGTAGTCAATATCATGACATCCCTGCCATCACCACCACTGCTACCTCTCACCCTTCAGGGACAAGCCAGCCTATAACAAATTCGACCTTTTCTACCTCCGATCACAACTCAATTCAATTCAGTAAACATTTATTAGGCACCTATGATGTGCCAGGAGTTGAGGAAGGCTTCCTGGAGGAGGTGGAATTTTAATTGAGACTTAAAGGAAGCCAGTAAGGGGGGTGGGGGGGTGGGGCAGGACATGGAGGACAGCTAGATAGCCAGACACAAGAGATACAGAGTATCTTGTTCATGGAAGAGCCCAGAAGCAGAGTACATATTGGGAAGTTATGACACCTGGAAAGGCAGGAAGGGACTAGGTTATGAGGGGCTTTGAATACCAAACAGAGCATTTTGTATTTGCTCCTGGAGGTGATAGGAAGCCACTGAAGTTTATTGGGGGGTGAGGAGTGGGACTAGGGGTGTTTTTTTAAATGATCAGACTTGAGCTTTAGGAAAATCACTTTAGTGGATGAATGGAGGGTGGATTAGAGTAGGGAGAGGCTTGAGGCAGGCAGAACCACCAACTGGCTTTGCAGTAACCAAGGCCTGAGATGATGAGGACCTGTACTAAAGTGGTGGCAGTGTCAGAGGAGAAAAGGCAGTGAATTCAGGATATGAGCAAACGTGAAATTGACAAGCCTGGACAATAGCTTGGATATGGGGGTGAGAGAGAGTAAGGGGTCTAGGATGATTCCTAGATTGTGAATCTGAAGAACTGAAAGATGTTGTCCTCTAAAGTCATAGAGCAGGTAGGAGAAGGGGTGGGTTTGGGGGGAAAGATAATGAATTCTGTTTTGGACATATTGAATTTAAGATGTCTACTGAACATGTAGTTTGAGATATCTGAAAAGCATGCAAAATTAGATATCAACAAAGAGGTTGTGGGGCAGGATAGGTAGATCTGAGAATCTGAATTTTAGAGAGGTTGGAGGGAGAAGTTCTTACCTATTTTATAATGAGAATTCTAGGGTACAGAAGCTGAAGATAGAAAAAGGAATTGAGGAGGTGTTGGAGGATAAAAAAAGTCTGGGTCACAAAATAATTAATCCTCACACTCCTCCTGCATACTTATTTCTAAGGGAATTGAAGTTGTCAACATGGTTAGTCTTTCATAGTGTTTTCCCAGTGGTCCCTAAAAGGATTTGGAAATGGTTTTTTAAAATTATTTTATTATTTATTTAATATTTTAGTTTTCAACATTGATTTCCACAAGATTTTGAGTTACAAATTTTCTCCCTATTTCTACCCTCCTCCCCACTCCAAGATGGCATACACTCTGATTGCCCCATTCCCCAGTCAGCCCTCCTTTCTGTCACCCCACTCGTCCCACCATACCCTTTTACCTTACTTTCTTGTAGGGCAGGATAGATTTCTATGCCCCATTCCCTATATGTCTTATTTCTCAGTTGCATACAAAAACAACTTTTTCTTTTGAGCGTCTGATTTTAAAACTTTGAGTTCCAAATTCTCTCCACTCTTCCTTCCCAACCCACCCTCCCTAAGAAGGAAAACAATTCAACACAGGCCACACATGTATCATTATGTAAAACACTCCCACAATACTCATGTCGTGAAAGACTAACTATATTTCCCTCCATCCTATCCTGTCCTTTATTCAATTTTCTCTCTTGATCCTGTTCCTTTTCCAAAGTATTTGCTTTTGATTACCTCCTCCCCCTATCTGCCCTCCCTTCTATCATCCCCTCTTTTTTATCCCC
>JAQQSZ010019594.1:0-10333 GCA_028646595.1 Phalanger gymnotis
AAAAAAAAGTAGCATGCATAGCATAGAAAAAGATAATAAAACCCATTTGTATTTATATAACATTTCATAATTTCTGAAGCATTTTTACACACCTCTAAATGTTACTTCATGATTAGATAAATACAGGATATATGCTCTTTCTCCATGAATGTTTATACCCTATCATGTAATCTTAATTAGTTCCAGCTTAGACAAAATTAAATAGGCAAAACTTGTTTTGGGGGCCATTTCATCCCTAACTGACCTCAACTTTGAGCAAGATCCTTCCAAGCTCCCCCCATTCCACAGATTCATAGAATTTTAGAGCTAGAAGCCACCCATAGAGCAGGGACACGCTGGAGCCAGCTTAAACAGACTTGAGAAAACAGATTGTTAAATTTTCAGGGTAAGCATTTATACCTCAGAAATTGCCTGGTTTGTTGTTTTGATTGTCTCGCATTAAGAAAGTGATGGAGAAAATGTTAATATTGCAGATTAAACTTAAAAGTGTGTCCTGTATACTTTTTTCCCCAGAGAGCTAGTTGTTAAACAATTAACAGCACACTTCTACATTAGAGTTCATTAAATCCAAACCCCTCATTTTTACAGGACACAAAAGCACAGAGAAGTTAAGTGACTAAGTTCACATATCAA
Organism: Phalanger gymnotis; assembly: GCA_028646595.1. Classification (NCBI taxonomy): domain Eukaryota; kingdom Metazoa; phylum Chordata; class Mammalia; order Diprotodontia; family Phalangeridae; genus Phalanger; species Phalanger gymnotis. The sequence goes on from JAQQSZ010019594.1 coordinate 634, forward strand.
TGAAATCAGCTTGCTTATAGTTTTTATCCAGAATCACAGTACTGCATTGAGAAAGTCTAATTCAAGACAGTTGGCTCAATATAATGGAAAGTATATTGGGTCTTGAATTTAAAAAAGGAAAGTATTTAAATACCAGCTCTGCAATTCAATACTTATGTGGCTTGGAGTAGATGACTTAAACACTCTAGGCTTCATTTTCTTTCTCTGTAAAATGAAGAAGTTGGCCTAGATGATTTGCCTCTTAGGTCTGTTCATTGTCCTGGATGTCTTCGTGTCCAGCAACATCCTACATATACATATACACATACACATACACACACACACATACACATACACATATACATATACATATGTATATTATACATACACACACATATATGCATATATACATATATACGAAGTAAAAATGTTTTACTTTACCCCTTATTTAGAGAAACAAGAACTAAATATACAGGGTATTTTAAAAAATTAAGCTATTAAGACTTAAAATTGCTGCAAAATTTTTGGGACACCCGTTAATATTAGTCATTGGTTGGATCAGTGATTTTCTTCTGGAATAATCCTTTCAAGTGCTTTCCTTACGCCTCTACAGTGAGAATATTCCTGTTCCCATTTTACAGATGAAGAAACTGAGGCTCAGAGAGGTTACGCGTGCGTAGTCTCGCTAGTAAGTGTCATAGCTGGTACCCAAACCCAGTTCTTCTAACTGTAAGTCCAAGGTTCTTTGCATTGCATTGCAATATGATATGTGATAATAAGAGCTAACATTTGTGTAGCACCTACTGCATATTAGACACTGTACCAAGTGCTTTGCAATTATCTCATCTGATCCTCATAAAACTCTTAGAGGTAGATGCTAATGTTAGCATTATCTTACAAATGAGGAAATTGAGGGAAACAGAGGTTAAATGATGTACCCAGGATCACATAGCTAGTAAGTATCTGAGGTTGGATTTGAATTCACATCTTCTCAACTCCAGCCCAAGCTCTTTATATACTGTGCCACCTGGTTGTCCCATGATAAATGCATAAGAGATGTCCAAATAATTTGTTTTGTTTGTAAAAAAAAAATCCAGTTCGGCCATGGACTCAAGAATATATAGCCAGAGCCCCTAGTATTACATCATTGTTATGAATATTATGCATTGTACATGATATAATACATGGAAATAATTCATGAAAAAGACTATAGTTTCCAGAATGCTATTGATTAATAGTAATACCCGTCCTGAAGTGTCAAGCCACAGTGAGTAAGTAGGAGCAAAAAAGAACCAGAAGGAAGGAGGATAAAAGATTTATCAGAGAATGACAGAAGCTGTCAGTACCACATCTGGACAAGTAGAGCCAGAGTCTATAAGGACTAGGTTTGAATAACAGCAGTTGTGTTATCAGAAGCTAGAAACCCCTGACATAAGCTGGACCTGCAGAAAATAAGCTGGAATAAGTGAATAGGTGGATACAGACCTATGCTTGCCATAAGACCAGAGCAGCAACAGCCACAGGCTTTTAGGCATCTTGCTCAGTGTTTTACCATTGGCATCATGAGTCTTTTTTATTGACTGAATCAATCATTCTGAAAAAGAGATGAGTAGGGAATTGTTCTGGTGCTGTAGATAACATGCTACAGGAAGGCGTATGATCACTATTTTCCAACTGCTTTGACTTAAAGGGATACTGACTCCTTCTGTGATCATTACTGTTCTCAATGAGGCATTTTGGCTCAATGATATTAACTATATCTAGTGCAATATCTGAGTTAACCACCAGGTGGCAAGCTACATGACCTTTTCTTTTAGTCTGACCACACGTGTTCCCTTACTGTGAACTTGCATTGTGCCCTGAGTTTTGAGTGCTGGGACTCTGAACAAGCCTGATCCCTGCCCTCAACTTGTCAAACTCTGTTTCCTCAGGTTCGTCTTGGGAAAAGCCCTTGCTGGCCAGGTTTCAACTTAACTAAGGTGAAACAAAATGCTGATGAAACACTTAAATATGAAATTTCTCAGATCCCTAGGCCTTAAGGGCAATCCACTTTCTCAGGGCACTTCCAGTGACACTCAAGGATTAGTACATAGTCATCAAATGTTTTTAATAATAAAATAAATGCAAAAGAAATGTAGAAAATTTCCCCTCTATTGCTACACCCTCTCAGATCTTGAATATAGATGAGAAAGCTCCTAATCAAATTCACCCAGAACTCATGAGAAATAATGAGGGATGAAGGAATGCCCACTCCACTCATTTCATGGTTTAAAAGCAAAGCAGAGAAGATGATGTTTTTTTCTGAATTCACCATTGGATCTCCTTGGTTGCTTCTGGGTGATGCTTATCATGACTCTGAACCTCAATGCCCATTTCAGCCCTGCTCCAATATCCTGATTATGCTAGCCACTCATACCAGAACTTCCATCTCAGAAGAAGAGAAGAAAGGGGAGAGGATAAATAGAATGTCCTTATTTTTCTATTGTGCTGCCTACTATCTTACAAAAAAAATCATTCTAATTCCATATGGGAAATCCTTTTCACACACCAGGATATCAAAAAATGTGCTCTCTCTTGCTCTCTCTCTCTCTCTCTCTCTCTCTCTTTCTCTCTCTGAATCATTTCCTAGGACCCAAAGGAAAGTCATGATTCAATGAGATAAAAAGACAAAAGCATATTCTCCTGGGTTACATGGATAAATATTGCATTTTTAAACGTTGAGTAGCAACCTTGGTTGCTTAGAGGTGAATTGGCATGAGTACTGTAGAAATAAGCCAGATCTCAATATTGCCAGATTTATCTGGTAAAACATGAGCTATTTGGAGATAATATTATTAATGTCTTTGAGATTAAGCCCAGGCTATCTGTCCTCAGTCAGTACAGAAGTCACAATTATTTATTACAAAAAGTAAATCCTGAAGAATTCCCAACATCTTCCTATTTGAGGTTTTGCTAAACCAGCCAAGGTTTAACTCATAAATTTCTAAGCTATTTTCTTTACTCAGTATATCATTAAGGCAGAATTCATGATTTCAAAGAAAATCATGAATATGCCTGAATGGTCCAGAATTGCAGGATATAAGGAATTCTCTAAGTAGAAGGCAGAGGAGTTAAAGCATTTATTCAAGCTCCAAAACAGGAGACCCATGGACCAGTGTCCCCAATTCAATATCCGGGCAAGAACCTTCCAAAACCAATATGCCCATCTCACCATAGTGACCAGGAGGTTACAGAAAAATATTATGGCAGCAAGCCAAGCCACACTGGTGCTTTCCCCCCGTGCTAGGGCCCTCCAGTAAGAAGGCTCAAGCCCTTGCTCAGCACTCTCCAGTCTGCACGAGGGTCGGCTCTGCTTTCAGTAGCGCCTGCTGCTGCCGCTGCCCGCTGCTTCTACTTCTGCCACCACTGCTTCTGCTGCTGCCACCACCGCCGCTTCTCCTTCTCCTGCCTCCACTATGTCTCCATCTCCAAGCTGTGTTCTCTCCTTTTATATAGTCGCCAGACATCCCGTCAACTAGAATATCATCTGAGCGACCAGAACTCAGGCATGTACCATTGACTCTGGTCTTAGACACACCCCCTAGGACCCTGAGAGCCCCTGAAGCCTATTCTAATGGGTGGGAAAGATCTTCCCATTTACTGATTGCCTTTACACTCAGTAGGAAATTTCTAATTACTTTTATAAATCTGTGATTTTATTCCTTCCACCAATACAGATCGCAACCCTTCCATGACTTATCCTATGAGCTTCTTGTCCATGTTTTCCCATAAATTCTTCATAACAGGTCTGTCAATGTACTCCTTTTTTTTCAGTGCGTCAAGGGTAGCAATGCATCACTCTAGCTACTCATCTTTTGTCTCTCATTCTTACTGCATTGCCAGCCCTTCTGTCGTTCCAGTTATACATGTCCTTAATACTTATTTAGATTCACTACTATATTTTCTTCTATTACCTTTTGGATTAGTTTCATTCTTCTGAGATCCTAATGACATATGGTACATCGGCATATAGCAGCACTGGGAGAATATTCATGTTAAAAGGTCAGCCAATGTGGCTGCTTAAACAGAGATGGGCACGCACACCCTCACATAACTACTAGCAACAGACTAAAAATATCACAAGACCCAATAATAATCAAGAAATCCAGTGAAAAGCTACATTAAATCACTTCACCCACCCTAAAACTTCAAGAAAAGTCAGCTAGAAGCCTACAGGCAATAACAAAGGGGATCAAGAAAGAAAAGCTAGCACCAGTATAGCTTTCTGGCCACACAGGCCAGAGATACCGTAAGTCTTTATCTAGAGGCATCGAGAGTAGAAGTCCCTTTGCTAGAAGTCTTTTTTCCCCTTAGCAGAGCCCTCATGAAGTTTCTCATATATAGTATGGTGTTCTGCTAGGTTCACTAGGTTCCGGAAGCTGTATTTCTTCAATGTTTCTAGTTTGTCCTCAGCTCTTGATGCAGATGCTGCTTTCAACCAGTGTGGTTCTAGGGATTCTGCTAGGTTGTCCATGGAAAGTATAATATCTTCCAAACTTTTAAAATTCAAATGGTCTTCCCCAGGTCAAAGATGGGAGAACAGGAAGGGGTGAACAGAGATTCTCTCTTCCTTTTTCTCACAAGTGATTCTCTTTCATAGACATGGCTATTGATTTTTGTGGCTTTATTTTGCAGCCTGCGATTTTGCTGAGGTAATGAATTGTCTCAATTAGTATCTTTTCTGATTCCCTAGGATCTTCCAAGGAAACTATTATGTCATCAGAAAATGGGGGGAATTTTATCTCCACTTTGTGATGTTTATGTCTTTAAATACTCTCTCATCTTATTTCAATTTGCTATTAATTCTGGAACTATATTAAACCTTGCTTTGCACCTAGATTAGGAAAGCTTCTGATGCTGAGCCTCTTAACTTAAGGTTCATAGATTTCAGGAAGTCTGTGACCTTGAATGGGAAAACAAACCTGCATCTTTATTATTACTAATCTCTAACTGAAATATAAGCATTTCCTTCAAGTATGACTATAGGCAACAAATATTGTTCTAAGACAGGGTCCAAAGGCTTCTGCAGACTTCCAAAGGGTTCTATGACATGGAAAAAGTTAAGAACCTTTGTTCTATCATATTCCCATTGCATACGATGCTTTCTTTGGTTTTAGATAGATTTTTTTTAATCTAGACTATCAAGGGAAATAATGAAAAAAATTAGAAACAAAGGGGAAAATAATACTTTCAGACCTCAGATTATGCTACAGTCTAATAAAGGGGAAGTTGTTAAAAGCATCTCATACTGTTTTAAAAATAGAAAAGTAAATCAATGTAGAAGACTTGAGAAGGGAGAATCAGAAATAAGATATCTGAGTGACCAAGTACTGGGTAAACCCCAAAGCATAAGCTACTTATGAAAAAACTCCCCATTTGATAAGAACTGTTAGGAAAAACTAGAAGGCAGCCTAGAAGAAATTAGACTTAAAGAAACATCTTGTACCATATTTCACAATAAATTCAAAATGAATTTCTGATGTGAATATTAAAAATCATACCATAAGAAAATTAGAAGAGAAAGAGATCATATACCTTTTGCTACTATGGGTAGGAGATGAATTACCAAACAAGTAATAAAGGCAAATTCAAAAGATGAAATAGATGATTTGGATTACCTAAAATTGAAAAGTTTTTGTATAAACAAAATTAATGCACCTAGAATAAGAAGGAAAGAGGTCAAATGGGGAAAAAATCTTTCAAATATCTCTGACCAGAGTTTAATATCTAATATATCTATACAGACAACTAACAGAAATGACTAAATGCCATTTACCAGTAGATATATGGTCAAAGGATAAGAAAAGCCAGTTTTCAAAATAGGAATCACAAAAAAGACTCTAAGTCACTAAAAATAAAAAAATACAAATTTAAAAAATTCTGAATTTCCATATCCAGGAAATTGACAAAGATGACAGAAGATGGGAATAGTTAACACTGGCAGGGGCATGGGAAAATTTGCACACTATTGTATTGTTGGTAGAACTATGAAATAATACAATCATTCCAGAAAACAAATTGGAATTAAAAAAACAACCTTTATATGTCACATCATGCAGTTAGGTGGCACAGTAGATAGAGTGCTGGGCATGGAGTCAGGAAGACCTGAGTTCAAATCCCAGCTCACTTACTAGCTGTGTGAGTCTGGGCAAGTCACTTAACCCCCGTTTGCCTCAGTTTCCTCATCTGTAAAATGGGGGTAATAATAGTAATTACCTCCCTGGGTTATTGGAAGGATTGCATAACTGTAAAGCATTTAGCACAGTGCCTACCATAGTAAAGGCTATACAAATGTTAGTTATCATGATTAATACTATTAGTATATGTGGATATAATGCAATATTACTATGATGTAAGAAACAACAAAAATGATGAATACAATGAAGCTTGTAAATGCTTACATCAACTGAAGCAAAGTAAAGTAGGCCAAGCAAAGAACACAATATATGGAAAACCTATAACAATGTAAATGGAAAAGATGGCAACCCCAAATGTTTGGAAACAAATGTTTTAAAATGACAGAAACAGAAGATGTTTCCTTCTCTTTTCTACAAGGGGAGTTACATGGAAGTGGAACATTGCATATAACATCAATTCCTTATGTATTAACAGATTTTCCTGAATTTTTTTTTATCCTTTTTAATTTGTGTATGGGATGGGGAGAGTAGAGATACAGTTGAAATCTGAATGATATTTAAACAAAAGACATGAATACAATTTCTTTAAAAATAGAAAGCAAATGAAAATAAAAAGAACCCACTGATCATTTCCTGAAAGAACTCCCCAAAAGAAAAACCTGAAGTTGTTATAAGCAAAACCCAGATTTTCCAGGTCAAAGAAAAAATATACTACAATCAGGCAGAAAGAAAGAGTTCAAGTACCAAGGAATTTCAGTCAGAATTGCACAAGACCTAGCAGTTTTAACTATAAACAAGAGGAGATCTTGGGATACAAAATTCCAAAAGGCACAAGAGGTAGTCTAATAAGCAAAAATAATTTACCCTGAAAAGATAAGATTAATCCTACAGAGACACCAGAGAATATATGATGAAGCATGTTATCTACCTCCTGACAAGCTAGTAATAGACTCAAGCTGTGAAAAGAGACACACATTTTAAAACACAGCCACTATGTGGATTTATTTTGCTTATCAATGCTTATTTTTTATGGTTTTTTTTTTTCTATCTTGAATTGGGCATAGGGAAGGAATTGGGGAAGGAATCTAGCAATAGTAATGCCGAAAAGAAAAAGAAAAAGAGGGCCATTGAAACATTTTTAAAAACAAACAGAAAAGATAGAAAAAATTTTAGGGGGAACCATAGACAAGCAGGGCAGTTTTGAAAATAACATGACATTATATGTAATTGGAAAAAATAAAAATACTATTAAAAATAATTTTTTCATCTGGGTGAAACTTTTTATTTTTTTGTTCTTTATTAAAAAGTAAAATATTTTTTAAAACATTGAATTTATATTTTTAAAGCATGCTATATGGAACAGAAATTTATAATTTCATATATAATCCTCTTTATATTCTATTTTATATATGAAAATGCTTTTTTGGTGCTTCTTAAATTTGTAATTATGTATATGTGTGTAATATTTGTGTATGTGTGTTAAAAGAAATGGGCTTGTATAGCAGCAAGTAGCTTGGGAGTATCAGTCTCTTTCCCGATCTCTTTTATCTTTTTACCCTCTTTATCTCAGTGTTCTCATCTGCATTATGATTCACTTATAATCTCTATGCAGATAATACCCCAGAGTAGTCTACATATACATACCTGATCTCTCTCTCTCTCTCTCTCTCTCTCAAACTCAGTCCCACATTTCCAATTGCCTACTTTCCATGTTCATGTGGATGTTTCATCAACGTATCAAACTTAATATTTCAAAACCAGAATTCATCACCTTTATCCTTGAACCTGTCCCCTCTCTAAATGTACTTATTTCTATCAATGGCTCTGCTGTAACCTTTCTCATCCACATATTCATTCAGTTGTCAAATCCTTTCAGTTATGTCTGCACAACTCTTACTTCTGTCTCCTTTCCAATCACACAGATAAATATATAAAGAAATATACATATGAATATGAGTTCAGCCCCTCTCCACCTCTCACCTGGATATTATAGGAACTTCCTGGTCTCTCTTCTCTCCCTTCCATGCTCTACATACCTGCCAAAATAAGCTTCTTCAGGAACAGGTTTAATCTAGTCATTTCCTGCTCAAAAATCTTTAAGAACTCCCTATTGACTGTAGAATGAAATACAAATTCTTCAGCCTGGATTGATAAGGCCTCCCACAAACTGACTTGCATCTACCATTCCAGCTCTATTTCATATTTCTCTCTGCCTGGCATTATTCATTCTGTGCAAGTCTTGAGCCCCAAGGGTCTAATTAGGCTGCATGGCATTAATGATTTAAAACACAAGCATATTCCTTAGTCTTGGATACCTGAACTGGAATAGGCTAAATGCACTAAAACCTACTTTGGGTATGGGTAGGGGTGAGATTCTTGTATTAAAAGGTATGGAGAAGGAAGGGTAGCTCTTTGAATTTGACAAAATCTTTATTTTTCATACAATTTATTGTCGTTTCTCACTTAGGTTCATCTGGATAGGTGGGAAATCTGAAAAATCTGGGCCTATATATCCTTGCTGAATGTGTGTTTACATATCTTTGTTGGATGTTTATTTATGTATTTAGCTAAACGTTGTTGCGTTTCGTTTTGTTCTTTTAATTTGCCTTATTGATTGAAATGCCCCATATTGAGAATTTTGCATTTGCATGTATGTGTCCAGAGATACTCTCCTTCATGCAAGAGCATGACCTTCTATTGTTAGCATTCTTTCATTGACATGTGCTTCTTTTATATGAATTTCAAAAACATCATAAACTTGGAATATTTTAGTTTTGCCAATAGTGCATTTTGGCAAATTTTATTCTTCAACTCACTGTCACAGTTCTCATTTATTAAACTCCTACTATGTGTCAGGTATTGTTTAAGGGTTGGAGATACAAATAAAGAATGAAACTATCCCTTTTTGCAAGAAACACATTCTAACAAGAAAGATAAATACATGTGTAATTATTTATAGAATAAATGTGAAGAAAAAACACAAATACAAAATAGTTAGATACAAGGTAATTTGGGAGGGAGAGCACTAGCAGTTGGGGGGCATTAAGAAAGGCTTCCATCGTATAGAAGGTGGTGCTTGAGCTGGGTCTTGAAGGAAGAGAGCAATTCAGTGAGGTCAAGAACATCAAGGTCTGGAAACAGAAGATGGAGTATCATCATCATCATTATCAACAACAACAAGCATTTATTAAGTGCTTACTCTGTTGATTATTTCCAGTTTATCCTGTATGTAGCATGTTTGTACATAGCTATTTGCATTTCATCTCCCCCATTAGACTATGAGCTCCTTGGAATCAGGAACTTTTACCTTTTTGTATCCCTAGTGCTTAGCACAGTGCCTGGCACATAATAGGTGCTTAATAAATGTCTGTTGACTAACTAGTGACTGAAGATTCATTCACTAAATGTTTATCAAGCACCTACTATGTGCCAGGCATTGTGCTAAGTTTGGGAGCTGCACGGAGGCAAAAGCACTCTGATTCCAAGAAGTTCACACTCTAATGGAAGAGACGACATACAAACAAGTATGTACGTACAATAGTAAA
>JAQQSZ010019595.1:0-10332 GCA_028646595.1 Phalanger gymnotis
GCTGTAGTTCTGTAGCTGCCCCACCTCCACTGCCCCTGGGGCAGTGGCTGAACCGCAAACTCTATCCCAGTCCCCAGCAGCTTTTCCCACTAACCTACTCTGTTGTCCTTGGTGTTTGTGGGTTGAGAAGTCTGGTAACTTTGCAGCTCACTGATTCAGGGTGCTGGGGCACACTCCGCCCGGCTCCTGGTCTGGTTGGTCCACACCTCCCACACTGGGCTCCGCTGCCACTCAGCTCTTCTCCTCTCTGCTCCCAGCTCCGTGCGGGATAGACCTTACCCAGAGCCCATCCAGGCTGTTCTTGGCTAGAGCCCTGATTCCCTATGCCATTTTGTGGGTTCTGCAGTTCTAGAATTGGTTCGGAACCATTTTTTATAGGTTTTTGGAGGGACTTGGCAGGGAGCTCATGCTAGTCCCTGCTTTCCAGCCACCATCTTGGCTCTGCCCCGCCCTTCTGCAACTTTAGACACTGAGGGTGTAAGTGTCCAGTGCCACACAGCATGAGGCAATGGCAGTACTCTAAGCCAGCTTTCCTGATTCCAATGCACTGTGCCAGACCTCCTCTTATAAGGCATTTGCAGCTCACATTTGGGTAGCGCTTTAAGATTTACCGATAACAACCTTGTGAAGTTAGGTATTACATAAAGTATCATCCCTATTTTACAGATAAGGAAACTTAGAGATTAAATGACATGTTTGGGATCACATAGTAAAGTCCAAGGTGGGACTCAAACTTACATTTCTTGGCTTCAAGTCCAGCACCCTTTCCACTCCATACTGTAGAGTGAAAGAGCAATAAATTGATTCAGATAAAGTACTATGAGAAAATTTGAAATGTAGGTGGTCATTTTAAGCTGATGCAGTTTTTTTTAAAAGCCTTGCAGTAGCAACTGAGTCTTGACAAAAAAAAATTACTTCAGTAGGTATAGATGTAGAAGGAAGATGTTCCATGCCTGAACAAATGTAGGAAAGTCAAGAGAATTTGGGTACAGATCAGGGAAGAGCTAGTAAACTAGTTGGATGCTAAAAGTAGGATTCAACAAAAAATGTAAAACAAAATAAGGCTGAAAAGGTAAATGGGAGACAGATGTGAAGGATGTCAAATTCCAGGCTAAGGAACTTATATTTTTATCCTATGACTCAATTAGATGATTTGAATATATTGCCAAATAAGACATCACTAATTAATACTAACATGGGTTTTTTTCCTATATTTTATAAGTGCTCTAAGATGAAAAGCAAAAAGCCAAATAACGACTAATCTTAAAAATAAACTAGATTTTGCTATGAGCTAACAAAGTCCATTTACCTTGAGGTATTAGGTTAATCAACTATATGGTTTAATGACTTTAAAATTTTTCCTAAACTGGTTTCATTATGTAGAGAGAAACTGAAGTCACTAATTAACATTCACTGAGGCTCTGCTAGATGAGACTATTTCAAGTTCAAGGTATTCTGTGGGTCTCCATCCACTCAAAACCACAACTTACAAGTCCCTACCTACTAGTGTATTTACTTTTACTAGTCAGAGAGAGGACATGTTTAATTCAAATGAAATACATTTAATGATGTCATAGGTATACGGGATATCTGCACCCCTCTCTATTGCCTCTCAAATGGCCATGTAAACTCCCTCTTCTCTCTCTGTCTCTGTGTCTCTCCCCTTCCCCTTCCCCTTCCCCTTCTCCTTCTCCTTCTCCTTCTCGCTCTCCTTCTCTTCCACCCCTCACATTGACTAGCTCACTCCAACCTGCCCTCACACTAGGAGCTCTAGGTTGCCCAAGAAGGATCATCACTAAGCAATTACATTCACATTTTCTCACTGTCCTAAGAGTAACCTTGTTGGGAGAGAATATACTCCCCCACTAATTACTATAGCTCTTAAACTCTCACTAATATACTTCCATTTACACAAAGTAGCCATAGACAAAGATGACACTTTTAAAATCTTAAACTTGACTTAGCAATAGGCAAAAGAAATAATAACATAACATGTACTCATATAGCAAAGTAAATGTAGGGATAACAAACATTCCACATATCAGTCTGGGTCCCATTCTCCCAAAAGTGCCCTCAGTATTTGTATGGGAGATTAGGCATATTGGAAAACTGGCAAGAAAGTATGTGAAGGAGAAAAACCCATATGCATCAGGCAACTCACAAATTTGAACTTCAGACTTTGATGTCATTGATCCTTTCAGGAACATCTGCGCCACACAAAGTCACTTCTCCACTAATTAAGCATCTGCAGGTCCTCAATGCTCTCCAGCTTGGCAAATCTTCCATTCAATATGGCATTTACATGTTCTTTCAATTTAAAATTACCCTTAAAGGGGCATCAGAAAAGTGGTACCTCTTCATCTGGCGAACAGTTGCCTTTAGAAGTGAAAAGCTCATCAAACTGGCTGTTTCTGGGCACTAGAAGCCCAAACATCTATTCACTCAACAGAATGTTGAATCATCCAATTAAATGAAGCAAACAGCATTCATAGCAACAGGACCAGGTTAACTCTTTGAGAAAAGCAAGCAAACCTATCCACCTCTTCATTCACCGTGATTCTGCTTCATCCAATTAAATCTCAGCATCTCTTCAAATACAGAAACATAGCCACAAAACCTCTTTCTCCCTTACTGCTTTTTCCCATCAAGCCACAGAGAAGAGCAAAGGGCAACACGCACACATCCTATAAGGTCTAGGTCTAGGGGGCTCTGGAGGGCAATAGCAATTAGTAGCTAGCTTCTAATTAGCATAAACCTTTATTCAGCCAGTCAGGAACTAGCAGCTGAAAACTTCTTATCAGCTGACTACTCTTGCTGCTTTCCCCCCTTCCCAGAGAGCCCCCCAAAAGCTGCTTTTTTTAACCCCCTACTGAGTTTTCCTCTTTGGCCCATTCTTTACCACACCAACCTCAGCCTCCAATACTCCTCAGTAGCTTAAATCAGAGCCCCCAGTACTCAGTGACTCACTGTTTGTTTATGAAATAAAAACTCACTAAATTTATTCCATGGAAATTGTCTTTATTTAACCATTTTTCACTTTCCAAATAGTTATGATTTTTTGAGTTTTGCCTTGTGAAGTCTTAAAACAGTTGTATGCAAACGAGCAGAAAGATCATAATGCCCAACAGCTTTCAGTTCTCAAAACATTCTTCCATTTCAGTCCTTGATCTTGAAATTGTTTTTTCATAATCATATTTCATCATTTTTAGTAAATGAAAATAATTTCACAGCCTTTCCAAGCCATTAAACTATTCACATACAGTTGAGGCATCTGTTTTGCTGTATTTGAAGAGATGTTGAGATTTCATTGAAGTAGAATTATGGTAAATGAAGCAGTGAATAGGTGATCTAAGCCTATACATATATATACATATATATATATATATATACACATATTGCCTCAATTCATTTTCTGTCCCAAATTGCTCAAATTCCATCTTAAAACTAATTTTTACAGACTTACTTTTAGCAGTTTTTATTAAATCTATTCTTTTCCTACTCCTTTAAGACATCAAACTGTTTGTCCATGAATGGTACAACACTTTATATCTTTTGACAACTTTTGACAGTTGATTTGACTCTTTTCTTTATACAAAAATACTTTTCTCTTCCTCTTTCATCATTAGACCTCTACATGAAAGGTCTGTACCTTAAAGAAACAATACTTTACAATGAAATAGAATGGTAAGAAGAGTAGCAATGAAATGTTTTCCCCCATAAAAAATGGAGCATGCCTTCTCACAAATATACACACACACCTTGAGTGGACCTGTGTGTGGAACATTTGTTAGCATAGTGAACATGTAGTTATAGTATACCCATGAAGGGATACACACATAGTGAAGATACATGGCCAGAACACAGATGTGGCAACAAATACCACCAATGCAATAGTGCCACAAATGTTTCCCAGTGATCTCACTGCACTGATCCAACTGGATTTGACTCCCAATGGTGTCCCATGGCACACATAGTTGCTGATAGGTGGATAGACTCTATCAGGGATTGCTCCCATCTGAAATTCTAAGGCTACTTCTCTGTGCTGTTTCTCTTGGCCTAGGAGTTCCCAGGTGCTGTTCTACTTATCATAAGGTTGTGAAGCTTCCTTATGATTCTAATTTCTGGTTTCAGCTGGACTCCTCAGCTGGTATACTATCTCTTCCCCACACTGTAGTAGGCACTTGCTTAGTTATTTAGCTGCCATAGCTCTTTCAACTAAAAGCACAAAGGCTTTTTTCTCCTACAGGTGCTAAAGAAACATTAATACTAAAACAGCTTGTCATGGAAGTAGTGAAAAAAATCCTTCCTAGCTTTTTTTCCAAAAGGAAGTTTGTTTCTTAGAACCGTGTCTAGAATATACTTTACTCTATAGGAGATTCCTTGCCTCAGGTACCAAACTCTGAAACACAGATACTTACTGCCATCAAGCTGAAATCTATTTTTTCACCTCTTTTTCTTGGTCACCAAGGGCTGTTCTCTATCATAAACTAACCCTTACATAGGGTTAGAAATTCCTGACACACACAACCCCTTTAATTCCCCATCATCAAAGTAAACTTAGTCAGCCTTTCTTTTAGAGACCTTTAGAAACTGCTAAGGGCCCTTAGTATTTGGGTTCCCAATTTTCAACTCCAAACTTCTTTTCTTCCTCCAGATCTCTTGATATTGTGTGAATAGCAATGGAATATATGGGTCATCCATTAGTAATGCCCTCTTCTTGCTACACGACTAGCCCACTTTCTTTTCTAGTCATTCCTCTCTCTGATGGCATTGTTTACATCCATTTTCCTGTGCAGCTGTTGGTATTATGATGCTATCTACTTAAACATACCACATGGCTTTCTATTGTCCTTTGGGTGACTTACAATATTAATTCTTTGGAGACTATAGTAGACCATGACATGAACATGAACATGAACACACAGAACCATGAGCATATTAATTGTTAGAAAGATGAGCCTGTTGTTTCAGGAAGAAACTTGGCACCACTAAAAGAATTTCTCAATTACCCAAATGCAATCTATCCCACTTTCCTTCTCTTGTTCAACTCTGAACCCAGTTGAAATGTCCAAGACATAGGAACTGATGGATTGGTTCTACATATTGTTCCTATAACTGTACATTTTAGTTTAGGTAATAGTCATGTTTCGCCCACGTGATTTTTCCTTTGTGGATACCTTGAATTATTATGGATCTAATTTAGGGCACTCTTCAGTGTTCTTGGTTTGTTGTAATCAGCAGAACATAATTTTGAAACAGCAACATCTGGAAGATGTCACCACCTACAAAGAATTCGTCTTCTATTTAGTATCTATGGTGGGCATCATCTTCCATGATAGTGACATAATTCTCTCTATTTTATGCCTTGCTTAATCTTATTAATCTGAGGATCATAAAAAGGTATTCATGTTATTATATCTTGCAAGGAATTTTTTTATGATTTTGACATAAGCATGGGAGAAACTTTTTGGAGTTTAACCTTTAGAAAGAATTTCACTATGTAACTGGCAAGATATAGTTACTTTCCTCAAACCTCAGCAACCTCAAAACCTCACAAAAAGAATTATGCTAAAAAGTAATTACTTCTGAATACCCAAGATTAAAAGCAAAACAAAACAGAATCCATGCACAAAGTAAAAGTTGCATGATGTAACAGAATTTTAGCACTTGGAGTTCCCATTCAGGGTCCCTATGGCTAACCCACTGCATGCTCCTTGCTCAATAAACAAATCTGCAGCCTTGTAATCAGGGTTCAGCAACAGAAATACCTACTCATTCAGTACACAGCACTGACCCAGCCTGAAATGCCACTGCCACCACCACCACCACTACTACCCTCCCATCCTTGCCAGATGCACAAGAAGCTGCAAATATATATTCTGTCAAATCACACAAAAGAAAGGGACAGTGACTCAGAGAGGGAAGAGTGTTTTTTTATTCTGCAAGTGGAGCCAAGATGACCAAGTAAAGTCAGGGACTTGCATAAGCTCTCCCCTAAGCCCTTCCAAATACATTTAAATAATGCCTCAAGACAAATTCTAGAGTGGCAGAACCCACAAAAAGATGGAGTGAAACAATTTTCCAGTCCAATACAATTTAGAAGGTAAGCAGGAAAGGTCTGTTGCACCACAGTGAGAGTGGAGAGAAGTCCAACACAGACTGCTGCTGGTGGCTGAATCAGTGGTCCCAGTGGTGGTTCCAGACTTCCCAGCCCACAGATAGTAAGGGGGTCAGACAAATGGTCAGAAGAAGATTACAGGGGTCCTTTTGCTGGCACCAGGGGCAAAACTCTGTTGCATTGCCCATGCTTGGATCTGTGTTGCAGTCCTGGGTCTCACACTCAGGACAAGGAGGAGCACTGACACACCAGAGCTTGTGGCAGCAAAGGAGTAGAGACACTAGTCACAGTTCCAGGGTAGTAAAGAGTGCTGGGTAGGGAGAGGTAAAAAGGACCAATTATCTCATACAAATGAGGCATCAAAGGAAGAACTGATACAAAAGAAGCAAGCGGAAGTGGAGGGCTGGTAGTGCTGGAACCTTACTTTTATGGGAATTTAAGTTTTAAGAATAGTGATAACATTTTCATATATATAAGTAAAGATTTTGACCTTAATGAGTACCTTATAACTAGTCTTTAATGTTTTCTTCATATTTCTTCTGGATCTTTTAAATTGAATTTTCCATTGAGTTCTGGTCTTTTTGTTACAAATACCTGAAAGTCTTTCAGTTCATTAAATACTCTTTTTTTTTCATTCAGGATTATACTCAACTTTGCTATCTACGTAAGTTATTCTGGAATACAACCTCAGCTATTTTGTTCTTTGAAATATAATGTTCCAAGACTTATGGCCTTTTAGAGTAGAAGCTTCCAGGTCTTGTGAAATAGTGACTGCATTTCTGCAGTATTTAGATTGTTTTTTTTTCTTGTTGCTTGCAGTATTTTCTCCTTAAAAAAGAAGTTTTGAAATTTGGCTATCACATTCCTGTAAGTTTTCCTCCTGGGATCTCTTTCAGGTGGTGAATGGTAGGTTTTTTTCTATTTCTACTTAACCCTCTTGTTCTAGAACTTTTCAGGGTGATTTTCCTTTATAATTTTCCTATAATATTGTATCCAGATTCTTTTTTTATTGTAACTTTTGCGTAGTCCAGCAATTCTTATGTTGTCTCTCCTTGATCTGTTTTCTAGATCAGTTGTTTTTCTAATGAGATGTTTCAGATTCTCTCCTATTTTTTCTAGTTTTATTACTTCTTGGTGTCTTATAATGTCATTCAATTCCTCTTGCCCAATTCTAGTTTTCAAGGAATTATTTTCTTCCTTAAAATTTTGGACCTCTTTTTCCAATGAGTTAACTTTCTTTTCATAATTTTCTTGGATTGCTTTTATTTTTTTTCCTAATTTTTCCTCAATCTCTCTGATTTTTTAATTCCTTTTTAAGTTCTTCCAAGAGCTCTTTTTGGGCTTGTGACCTTTTGATGTCACTCTTTGTGGTAGGAATGGCTTTTTTTTAACTTCACTATCTTCCTCTTAATATGAACCCAGATCTCCTTTTACACCAAAGTAATTATCTATGATCAGGTTCTTTTTCCTTTGTTTCCTCATTTTGATTTTTGTTTCATTTTATTTTATTTTTAGCAGTTTATTATTATAATGAAGCTTTAATCCTGAGTTGTGGATAATGTAAGACTTCATGTCCTCCTTACTGTTATTTTCTGAATTCTATCTAGAGGCTCAAGCTGAAGGACTCTTCTCTTAAGGAACAGTTCAGCCCCCCGCATGTCAGGCTGTCCTGAAAACATTCTTGCTCCCTGTGGAACCACATTCACCAGGCCTGTCCAAGCTCCTCCTCACCCACAGCCATAGCTCAGGATCACTTCTGGTCAGCATCACTAGGCCTGGCTCCCAGAAGCAGCAGCAGGTACTTCAATATTCAGGGACTCAGCGGTCTGCTGGTCTTCATGAGGTAAAAGTTTGTGAGATGAAAGTTCCCGAGGTTGTGAGGTGAAAGTTTGTGAAGTGAAATTTCTTGAGGCCTAGTAGCTTCAGGACTGCCCTCAGGGCCTCCTGTTTGTTGATTCAGGGGAACTGGCTTGGAGGTATCTACACTTCACTCAGACCAAACCTGAGGCCTCCAAGCTCCTGTCTTTTCTGAGGCCTTCTCAAGTTATCTTAGGAGGACAGCTGCTCTACCTCTTTATTTTTGCTGCTTTATATTCATTTTGTGGAGCCTGGAAATTTCTGACCTACTCCACCATCTTCCCAGAATGCCCTGTAAGGTAGAACTTTTAGAAGGGTATGTAGACTAAGCATTAGGAGGGAGGGGAAAGAGGATAAGGGAGAGATCTTTAAAAAGTGGGTAAATTTAGGAACAGGAAGTCAAGGTAATGGTTAGAAGTGAATTAGACTTCTGAGGAGGGATGGGATAAATAGGGTGA
Source organism: Phalanger gymnotis (assembly GCA_028646595.1). NCBI lineage: Eukaryota > Metazoa > Chordata > Mammalia > Diprotodontia > Phalangeridae > Phalanger > Phalanger gymnotis. Next base: position 8,434 of record JAQQSZ010019595.1, read on the forward strand.
GAAGGATAAATAGTAAGGAAAAATATGATGGAGGGAAATAAACAGATAGCAATTATAGCTTTGAATGTGAATGAGATGAACTTACCCATTAAATGGAAATGGATTGCAGAGTGGATTAAAAATCAGAATCTGACAATATGCTATTTATAAGAAACACAATTAAAATGAGAGATATATACAGAGTTAAAATAAAAGGCCAGTGTAGAATTTATTATGCTTGAGCTGATGTTAAGAAAAAGCAGGGATAGCAATCATGATCTTAGACCAAGTTAAAGCTAAAATAGACTTAATTAAAAGAGATAAAGAGGGAAACTACACTATGTGTCATCCATATTATTCAATATTGTTTTAGAAATGCTAGCAATAGCAATAAAAGAAGAAAAAGAAAAAGAAACTGAAGGAGTCAAAAAGGGAAATGTGGTAATAAACTATCTTTTTGCAAACAATATGAGAACATATTTGGAAAATCATAAAGATTCAACCTAAAAATTTAGTTGAAACAATTAACAATTTTAGCAAAGTAGTAGGATGTGAAATAAACCCACATAAATCATCTGCATTTTTATGTATCACCAATAAAACTCTGTAAGAAGAGATAGTAAGAGATATCCCATGTAAGATAACTGTAGATAGTATAAAATAACTGAATATACCTGCCAGAATTGACCCAGGAGCTGCATGAACATAATTATAAAATATTCTTTATATGAATAAAGTCAGATTTAAATAATTGGAGAAATATTAATTGTTCATGGGTGGGCAAAGTCAATATAATAAAAATGACTATTTTACTGATCTATTTATTCAGTGCCATCCCAATTAAATTTCTAGAAAAAATTTTACTGAGTTATTAAAAATGATAACAAAATTTATTTGGAAGAACAAAAAGTCAAGAATTTCAAAGAAACTAATGAAAAAAGTAAAGGAAGAAGGTTCAGCACTACCATAGTTTAAACTATATCATAAGGCAAGTAAGTATTAAACTTATTAGAAAGGTAGATCAGTGCAAGACAGTAGACATACAATATATAGTAGTAAAGGATAATAGTAACTTTGTGTTTGGTAAATGTAAAGATTTAAGTTTTGGGGATAAGAATTCATTATTTGGTAAAAATTGTTGGGAAAACTGGAAAGCAATCTGACAGAAACTAGGAATAGACCAATATCTTACACCATTTACCAAGATAAAGTCAAAATTGATACATGATCTAGGTATAAAAGGAGCTATCACAAGAAATTAGAAAAATATGAAACATATTACCTATCAGACTTAGAGATAGGAAAACAATCTATGAATAAGCAAGAGATGGAGAGCTTTGTGAGATATAAAATGTATAATTTTGATTATATTAATTTAATTAGATTTTGTACAAATAAGGAAAGTAGAAAATTGGGTAGGGGGAATTTTATAGACAGTCTCTCAGATAAAGGTATAATTTCTCAAATATATAAGGAACTTTATCAAATTTATAAAAATATGAATCATTTCACAATTTATAAATAGTCAAAGGATATGAATAGGCAATTTTTCTATGAAGAAATTAAAACTACATATAGTCATATAAAAATACTCTAAATCATTATTAATTAGAGAAATGTAAATTAAAACAATTTTGAGATACCATCTTTCACCTGTCAGATAGGCTAAAATGATAGATACCCTTCAATTAGGAAATGGCTAAACAAGTTGTGAAACATAATTGTGATGTAATACTACTGTGCTATACGAAATTATGCCAACACCAAGAAATAGAAAGAGAAATTCCATTTAAAGTTACATTATAAAATATTTGGGAGTCTGCCTGCCAAAATAAACCCAGGAACTATATGAACACAATTACAAAACACTTTTCACACAAATAAAGTCAGATCTAAATAATTGGAAAAACATCAGTTGCT
>JAQQSZ010019596.1:0-10332 GCA_028646595.1 Phalanger gymnotis
AATACCCACTGTAAGTGAATTTTTTTCAGAAATCACATTCCTCCTTTACACAATAAAATTTCTATACAAAACTTTCTTGCTTTGGTGTTTCAAGTGAACATTGTTAAAAAATTAACAATCTTTTCTTTGAATCATGTGTCAAGATTTTTTGTATTTCTGCTTTAATTTTATTTTTCAAATAAAAAGTTTGTAAAAACAAAAAAAAAACAAAAAAAAAAAAAGAAGGAGATCAGAACAATCTTAGCTTTAGGGGGTTCTCGAGGAGCTCTGCCTTCCATTGTGTGGATGTAGCTGCTTTCACACGTTTGTGGTGGAGCCAGACAGGAATGGAGTTAACCTTGAATGTGAATGGGGTGGTCAGGATGACAGTGTAAGGGTCCTTCCACTTAGGCTCGAGACCAAAGACTGTATGTTTTCAGATTAGGACAGAGTCCCCAGGCTGGAAGTGGTGGAGGTGGTCAGAAGTTGGGGTAGATGGGGCTTCCCAGACAGATTTATGAAGCTGAGACTGGGTATGTTGCAGACCCTGTAGGAACTTAATGAGGGAAGTGTTAATGGGGGGGGCACCCAAAAAAGAATTTCAGAGGGGTCAAACCTAGTTTATTAGGGGTGCATTGGCTGCAGAGCAGGGTCAGAGGGAGTAGAGTGACCCAGTTCTCCTGAAACTCTTTAAGGGTGCGGTTTGCTCATTCAACCTGACCGGAGCTCTGGGGTTGTGGGCACACCTTAAGATACTTTGGTAACAAAGCTGGGGCCATTATCTGAGCCAATGCTAAGGGGAAGGCTGGAAGGGGAGATCAATTCATTCAAGTTTCTTTACAACCATCGAAGCTGTCTCTTTCTTCAGCAAAGGCCAAGAGACATTTAAAACCTGCTGCTGGTGGTTTAACTTCAGCAAAATCCATTTCCCAATGTTCCCCTGGTTGCGCCCCCGGCAGCCCCACCCCCAGAGGAGCTGTCTTTGTCTGTTTGGCATTCACTTGGGCGCAGGATGCACATCTGGTGACTGTGCTGGTAAGGATGTTGTCTAGGTAGGGGATGTAATATCTGTCCCTGAGTAGCTTCCCACCCAGAGGTGTGATCTGATAAAGTCTTCCCGCCCAATCCCTCCCCAAGGCCTCAGGAACAAAAGTTTGGCTGTGTCCCAAAACTCACCACCAGGACTCCTTCTTCCCCCCCACCTTTTTTTCTTTCAGCCGCGAAGGAATCATCCAAGGGTGAATAGAAGGGAGGAGGGGCGTCTGAGGGGAAGGGGCCTGAAACAAGAAAAAGGGGGGCAGCTTCCAAGAGGGGTGCTACCTGGGCATTGTCTGCACAGTTGTCAATTGCTTCAGGGGAGTCACCGAGTTGATGGCCCGGGCAGTGGACAAGAGAAACTTGAGAGGGGAGCCAAATAGAGTCCAGGAGGGCAAGGATCCCTCCTGCCCCTGCCTCCTACTGTCCTTCCAGAAGATGTGAGGGGGGGGCCTGTTATTTGTAAATAGACAGAAAAATCATTGGAGTCAGGAAGGAGTGTGGCAGGGTTAAGGGCTGATTTGCCACAAAAAGATGAAAGGGCTTAGTGATGTCAGGGAGAGCAAATGCAGGGGCAGAGGTGATGGACCTTTTTAGGGGGTCAAGGGAGTTTTTGTTCTGCTGGGGTCCAGACTAGAGTGCCAGACCCAGCAGTAGAAGAGTAAAGGGATTTTAGCAAGGTCAGCAAACCCAAGGATCCAGCAGTTCATAGACCTGCTTCTTGGTAGGAGCAATAGGAATGTTTAGGATGGCCTAGATACGAGCTTGAGAGAGAGTGATTTTCAGCCTCAAGGCAGTACCCAAGGTAGGAAACAGAGGTGCAACAGATCTGCTCGGTAGCTGAGGCAATTTAAAAGAGACAGGAGAGAGTGAGTAGCTTGAAAGCAACCACCCTCAGTGGATGTAGCTAATGAGATATCATTAACATACTGAATGAGGGAGCAAGAAGGGTTAGATTCTTGGAAAGGCAAGAGATTCTGGTAGAGGGCTTCATTAAAGAGGGTAGGGGAATTTTGAAACCCTGAGGCAACCTTGTTCAAGTCAACTGGCCAGAGAAGCCTGATGAAGGGTTGACTCACGTAAAAGCGAAAAGGGTCTGGCTTGCAGGAGCCAAAGGAATGGAGAAGAAAACGTCCTTAAGGTCCAAGACAGTGTACACAGTGTGGGTGGGTGACAAGAGGCTGAGGAGGGTGTAAGGATGACTTATTGCCCTCCGGAAGATCTTGCATTGGCTGAAAGTCAGACGTGCCAGGCTTTTTAACAGGAAGCAGAGGGGTGTTCCAGGGGGACCAGCATGGGACAAGGATGCCAGACTCCTTGAGGTGGGAAATACGGAGAACTAATGAGGAAAGAGAATGAATCTGTCTGGAGGCTAGAAAAGCAGTTTTGGGTCCTGGGGGAGGGCCATTGGAGGAGAGAAAAGCAGAGAGCTATGCCCCTGTGGGCTTCAGAAGATATGGGACACTGACAAATAGAAACTGGAGAGGCTATGGCTAGCAGCCAGGAGGGTTAGATTTGGCCCAAACCCCAGGGACCAGGGAAAAAAGCAGTCCAGGTGGGGGCTGGCAGAAGCTGACTTGGTTGGCTCATGAAGGAGGAACTCAGCACAAGGAGGGCAGGTGGGGGGGGCAACAGGAGGGGAGGTGAGGGCTAGGTCCAGGGAGGCTGACTCACCATGGTATCACAACTTGACAATAATAGCAGTTTTTGACAAATATCTTTTCTTTTTAAAGCTTCTACGTGGACCTGACAATCAAATTTTAAGTTTTACAAGAGTATCCTAAAAGCCAATTATTAAAAATTAGTCCTACTGACTTTAAAAGCCAGGTTCAGAGGTCAGCTAGTTTCTGACTCCACTGTTCTCTTTCTTTCAGTAAAACTTCCACTTCCAGGCTTTTCCCAACTTATACAAAGAGGGATAACTTCTTAAATTAAACTTCTTTAAAAGACATGGTCATATGAATTGACTTAACAGTTTCCTAATCCATTCATTATTTTAACAGTACAATTGTCAATCTAACAACATTTAGAGAAATTGTTTCTCTAACAACACAGATGAACCAAACAGTTGTTACCTAGCAACATGAACTTAATTTGTTACCAAGAAATATAACAAAATTTTAGAAATACAACAATATCATAAACAGATGTAAACCTTTAGAATTATAATTAATTAATTACCAGTCTGGCTGGATGTATTTCCACCTTCATCTTATCGCCATTGACATAAACTTCACATCTGAGAAAATTCTCATATGAAGCAATTCTATTTAACTTGAACGTTTGTTTTTGCCAATCAATATAATAAATAATTTTACAATTAAGAATACTGTTACAATTTGGAATCACCTGTTATAACCAGGTCAGTTTAAAGTGACATACTGGACTAATATTCATGTTAAATTTAATAGAACCTACTCACAGATCTAGTCCAAAGGGTGGGTGAGCATAATCCTCTTCCATCTCTCTATAACTTCATCTATTGGGTTTTTAACTCAGGCTATCAAGCCTTTTTACTCTTACATGCTTGCTCAAGATTTTTCTCAAGATTTTTAATTTACTAATCTTCCACTTTTTGTCACAGTCTCTTCCTTTTCCCATAAACTTTAGTGACACGTAGTGAAATGAACTCTAATTTATCTTAAGCATTAAATTAGGAATGACACATTTTCACTTTTCTCTTTTCACTTCTTTCCTGGTCGGGTCCCATTACACAAAAAACTTTTTCTCCTTTATATAGGCAGAAAAAGGGTTAAAATACCTCTCTAGCTGTTTCCCTTTTTGATCTTTAGGGAAGAGTTAACCCTTCCTTATCTTGAAACTTTTTACTGCAGAGAAGTTCAAAAGAATTTTTCTCATGTACCTTTAAGTTTTTCTCCTGAGCGGTTACCTTTAAGTCTTTCTGCTCAGATAACTCTGTCTTTTTCTGAGCGGAGGTTATGCCAGAGCCCTGAGAACTCAGTCTTAACACTTCTCTGGCTTTCTTTTCTCACATACCCTGTTTTCTCCCATCTTCAACATAAATCAATCTCCCCCCACAAGTTGACCTTAACTTGTGGGTCTTTTTTTTCCTTATGGTGTTAAATTTTACCCAGACTATGGACACATAGCCTGCTCTACTCCCTCCTCAGGAATGGCAGTGCGATAGGGAGGGGCAAGGGGGGAGTTTACTGCCCACTGCTGCTGCAGCAGCTGACAGGCTACTCTCACTCATTCATGGACACACACACATACAGGCACAGACAGACAAAAACACACAAAACACAAAACAGAAAGACACTCCGGGACAGATACCAGAAACCAGAACAGGCAGAGGCTGGACCGTCTCCAGCATGCCTGGGAGATGGTGCTTCAGAAGGCAGGTCAGACTAATTTGGTCTGTCTCCCAGCCTTTCTGAACGCTAAAGCCGCGTTCGACCCCGAATCTCCACTAGAACCAGAAGGGTATTCCCACCACAAACCAGAAAACGGAAACCTGACTCAACTTACCCTCTGGGGCTCTGGAACGTCTCAGAGATAGATTCCCCTAGAGGTTTGTTTTTTTTTTTTTTTGATCCACAAAAGTCGAATAGAGGGCAGGTCGGAATGGGGGGGGGGTTAGTTCTCCTCCCTCTCGAGCTCCAGGGGCTCTGAAACATCTGGCCTAAAAGCCAATTATTAATGTCTCAGAGGCCGGCTCCCCTTAGAGGTCAGGACTAGGAGATGCCCACTACCCGAGGACGAAACCCTACCTGGCCGAGGTCTCAGGGGGTGCCACAGACCACCCCCAAATCTCGCTGGGGCCTCCAGAAATGTTATGCCGAAAAAAAGTGAGCGAGACCCAGATATAAATTTAGATGTGCATTTATTGAAGTGCACGACTGTTCGGAGTAATTACTCAAATCCAACAGCCACAAGTAGGGGTAGGGATAGAGTATTTAAGTGGAAAGAACACAATTAGATTTCTGTGGAGATGGAGACACAAACAGTGGGACAAGCTGAGGCAGGATTATTTCCGTGGAGAAGGGAACACAAACAGTGGGGTCCGCGGAGATGGGAGTACAAACAGTGGGATGAGCTGGGGCAAGATGGAGAAACTGAAAGGGGGGGTAGGGCATAACACTTCCAAGGTGTTGTGATCTGGATAGAGATGTGGTCACTGCTCTCTTGCTCTGTACTCTGGTCCTTACCCAGGAAAGGCCCCTGAACGTTTGGGATTGCAACTAATACTCCTCATAATGCTTCCTCCCTTGGGACCTGCTAGCTTGTTATTCTTAGTATTTTTAAAATATAGACTTTTCAGCTTCTTATACTGTCTACTTATGTTTGAGTATTTGAGTGTTTTTTTTTTTGATAGTCACCAAATGAGAATAAATAAAACAGAGAAAATAGAAGCAAAATAAGGATTGAGTAGGCCTTTTTTCTCTCCATCATCTGCTATCATCTTATTCAGCCCAAGCAGTAGTGCTGTCCTTTCTTTGATCTTTCTCTTTCTTCTCATGTACTTTTCCCTCAATTCCGAATCTGTGATTTCATTAGTTTAAATAATTCCTTGTGAAGAAATATTCTTTAAAATTGTGGTGTAGCAGAAAAGGCTCTGACCCTGGAATTAGAAGGATCTGAGGTCACATCCTGCCTCAGAGGCTTTATACGTGTATGAATTTGATCAAGTCACTTAACTTTCCTGAGACTTAGTTGGGCCAAATTGTGAAGTCCTTTCTAGATCTGTTCTTCTATGAACTACTCTAAAAATTATAGTCATAGAGTTGCCTAGGGTTACTAAAAAGTTTAGTCACGTGCCCAAGATCATGCAGCCAGTATATACCAGAGATATGCTTTGAACCCAGGTCTTCCTCATTTGGAGATCTGCTCTCTATCCCCTATGTCAAGCTGTTTCTCTAAATAGTTTCTTAAGTCATTTTTGTCCTAATAGTCTTCAATAGCTTTAGCTAATTATGAGTTTTAGTTCTCCTGACACAATTCTTAAAGGATTATGCAGCTTTTTTGTATTTATCCTCAGTTATCTATCTGTCCTTAGTTCCATCTTCCAGAAGTGTCTTTATTTTTTAAATAAAATTAAGATTATCCGTGTATTCCCACTCCAACCATGTTGGTCTCTTTAGACAGTATCCCTCTCCCCCTTTTCTCATTGGAATCATTTTGTTTGAGTATTCCAACTAATATTCTTGAGAGCATCCCATCCTATTTGGGTAGTTACTCAGAATTAGGAGGCAGGAGAACCCACATTCTCTTTCTCTGTACTTTTTGAAATCTCCTTTCCCAAAATCAGTGGCATAAGTTGCACTATGACTGAATTTTCTTTCAATCATACATTCTATGTCCATTCCTCCCAAGGTTCCCATGATTCCTACTTCAGCAACCAACTTATTAATATTAGTTAGAATCAGATCCACAATAACATCTCTCCTCATTACTTCTTCAACCTTTTGCTCAAAAGAAGTATTAATCAAAGTATAAATTAAAAATTTATCAGCTGCTCTGTTTCTGACAAAAGATCAAGAAGATGCCTAGATAGTTAAAATCCTCCAACATTGCTATATCATGCTCATGTGTCAGACTTGTTACTTATTTCTCAAACTCATTATCTCTTTGCTCTTTCCATTCAGATGATGTCATATTATCCCACAGCAATTTCATTTATGTTTCTTCCTCCACTGATTTTCACCCACATAGGCCCTGACATCATTTCTCCCTTTGGTTCTCACCTTTCCTGACTCAGTATAGCTTATGAGTATATAATGTTGCTCCCCATTGGGACGAAGAGTCTCTTGAAAAGTCTTCCATCACATTTGAAATACATGGCCCTGGATGACAGCATACCTTCTAATTGTTTTTGCCAAATTAAACTATGAATGCTTCTGTGTGACTTGGCACTGAGTCGCTATCATTATCACAAAGACTTTTCCTTTTCCTGTGACCAGTAATACATGTCCTCTCTCTTGGAAGCACTTGTATATCTCTATCATGATTCTACAGAGCAGGAGAACCCACTTCTTTTTCAGAAGGTCCAATTCCATCCTTTGTGGGAACAATTTCAAATCTATGACTTATCTCTCATAGTTCAAAGAATCATAATATCATGACATCTCAGAGTAAGAAGAGGCCATTTTTATGCAAAATCATTTCAAGAAGTCCAATTCATCCTGAGTCAGAAATTGTCCCTAAAACTTCCCTTTGCATGAAGACCACCAATCATGCGGCACTCAATGCTTTTTGCAAAAGCCCATTTTTGGTACAATGAGTAGAGTACTGGTCCTGGAATCAGGAGGACTTGAGTTCAAATCTGGCCTCAGACACTTGACGCACTTACCAGCCATGTGCCCTTGGGCAACTCACCTAACCCCAACTGCCTTGTCTTCCCCCTTCAAAAAAAAAGCCTGTTTTCTTTTTGTATAATTCTAATCACTATTATCCCTTTCACATTGCAACTTTCCCCATCATGGTTTTGATATATCATTGGTCAGTTTAAGAAATTAAATGGGAATTTGATTTGGGGTGGGGGAGTTTTATGGAAGCCACAGATGATACGCTAAGGCTAGCATGACTACAAAGCCTCTAACTGACTACTGAAATTTTACAATAACCTAAATTTTACAATAAGTCACTGTAAACACCCCATAAAAGAGAAAGAAAAATTCAAATATCTGATATGAAGGGATGGCCAAAAAGCATTATGCAGATTTTCCAGATTGTGGGATCTCCATACCCCTAAACCCAGCAATGTGGAAGGGATATCTGTATTGGGAAATTTCCCCTTAAATTAAGCTGAAACCTTCCTCCATATTACTTCCACCCATTGTACCCAGTTCTAATCCCTCTTCCACTTGACAGCCCTTTAAACACATACAGACAGTTACCATGCCCCTAAGTTTTCTCTTATCTAATCTAAACATCTCTAATGCCTTCAACCAATTGAGATGTGACATGATTTTGAAAAAGCTCACCATATTTGTCAACATCTTGCAGCATTACACCTTGTCAGCATCCTTCATAAAATGTAGTCCCTGGTACTGGACGTAATCTTCCAGATGTGGATTAACTGGGGCATAAGACAGCATTCTGAGAGCCCCTTATTGCAGCCTAAAATTTCATTTGCTTTTTTGGCTCCTACGTCATACCATCAATTAATACTGAGCTTACAGTTCACTAAAATCCATGGTGTTTTTTTAAATGTACACTGTTATCTAGATATACATCCTTGATTTTCTTTTAATCCAGCTGTTAATCCTCACATTTATCCCTATTAACTTCTTCTGTGTTCAATTTGGACCATCATTCTGCCTGCCATAATCAGCGGCCTTCCTTCCTTCTCCTTCTCTGTATTACATTCTTCCACCCTCTTGAATCATCTCAATTCTCCTCTGCCTCCTTAGATTTTCTTTCATTATTTTCCACTTGGAATATTTTTTTTCCATTCTTGGAAGGAACATTTTACTCTCCCTGACAAGTTGGAGAGTAAACAGACTTTTTCTAGCCTTTCACCTTCTCATCTATTAAGACAATCAACCTGCATTTTGTGCACAGATATTGAATTTAGCTCTGGAAGAAACACAAATGCAGTGTCATCTCTTCAGATAAGAAATTTAAGACACTGCAAGAGCAGAATTCCTCAAGCAGGTGTTTTTAACCTTGTTTGTGTCATGGCAGTCTAGTGAAACCTCTGGATCCCTTTGCAGAATCATGTCTTAAATTCATAAAACAAAATACACAAAGTTACAAAGGAAACCAATTACAATGACTAGTTCTCATTGGATTACTATCTCCCAAATTAGAAATTTTCTACAACAGTTGGCCACAAGAGTTATCCAAGGGAGATACCAAAAATAAGTCACAGGACTTTGGATCTTGCTTCAGGCAAGTATGAGAGTTAGGAGAATTCTACAATGACTGCAAAGAGTGTGCTATGTGGTCTCCCTACTGAAATCCCTAAACTCCTTTAATACATAAGACTTTAAAACATATTGCTTTCATGTTTACAAAGCACTTTGTATACGTTAACATATTTGAGCCTCATAGCATTCCTATAAAATAGGTACTATAACTATGAGGAAACTAAGGCTGACAAAGACTAAATGACTCATTCAAGGTCACACAGCTAATAAAAGTCAGAGGCAGAATTAAATAACAACAACAAAAGTAGTAATTGCTAACATTTGTATAGAGATTACTTTGTGTCAGCTACTGCACTAAGTGCTTTAAAGTATTTCACTTGATCCTCACAACAACCCTAGGAGGTAGATACTATTATTATCCAGATTGTAGAGTTGATGAAACTGAAGCAAACAGAAGTTAAGTGACTTTCCCATCCTCACATAGCTAATAAGTGTCTGAGGTCAGTTTTGAACTCAGGTTTTTCTTCCCGATTCCAAGTCCAGTACTTTATCTGCTGTGCCATCTAGCTGCCTCAGATTTAAATTCGGATTTCCTCATGACAAGTCTAGCATTCCAATCACCACACCACCTCACTGCATAACTATTTATATACAATATGCCAGTTGATCTCCTGCCTAGAAAAGAAAAAAGGGATGGAGGACTACATTTCTACTTTCCGGTGTATCATGAAAAATGAAGTGTTCCTAGAAGATAATAGAGGAAAAAAAATATCTCCAGGAAGAAACTAAGTTGAAAAAGAATGTTTTGTTTTTTTTTAAAAAGCATTAGAGAATTTTCACTTGTATCAGGATTTGGGAGGGTGAGAAGATATGATACAAGGAAGAAAGTAAAGGACCACTGACCATTTGGACCTATGTAATAAATGGGACTCTCTCTTTAGAAAGGAGTGTTGGACCATCTCTAAAGGGATGAATTCCTGTGCTCTGAGGAATGGTCTTGGGAATTCATAGGTGAAATCCAATGAAAAATCTTCCAGTAATAGGCAGAGGAAGAAGAGATGAGTACTAATGGTGGTGGACTCTTTGCTAAGCGAATTGAAGAAGATTTAGATCCACCTGAAATAAGCATTGGATGCATCTTCTGTCTTTCTGATATGTATCTGGGATGTGATGGAGAGATTCTTGAAAAATATCAAACCTATGACTTCTGCTGATTCATTTGGAGAAATATCTTAAGATCAGAAGGGGACTAGAAAGCTTTGCTAAAGAGTATTAAATCTTAGGTAAATAAAACAAATAAATAAGATTTTAGGGGATCCGGAGATGTTTTTGTTTCCACTGATAATTTCAGAGTAAGAATTTTAGAAGAGAAAGGTAGATTTGTGAACTAAGATTTAGATTTTTGGACTATTTTTTTTTCTGTTTAATATTTTTTTTTAATTTTTTTTCCATTTTTTTTTATTTTTAGATTGCAACATACAGTTCT
>JAQQSZ010019597.1:0-10332 GCA_028646595.1 Phalanger gymnotis
TTCTAAAGCTGCCCCACCTCCGCTGCCCCAGGGGTGGTAGCCGAACCGCAAACTCAGTCCCACAGCTTTTCTCACTAACCTTCTCTGTTGTCTTTGCTCTTTGTGGCTTGAGAGGTCTGGTGGATGCCACAGCTCAGTAATTCAGGATGCCAGGGCACTCTCCGATTATCTCCTGGTCTGGGAGGTCCACGTCTGGTCTGTTCGCGCCGTGCGTGCTGGGCTCAGCTCCGCTCCCCTCAGCTGGGGGCTGGGAGCTCCGTGTGGGACAGACCTTACCCAGAGACCATCCAGGCTGTCCTGGGCTGGAGCCCTGCTTCCTTCTGCCACTTTGTGGGTTCTGCAGCTCTAGAATTGTTTCAGAGCCATTTTTTTATAGGTTTCTGGAGGGACTTGGTGGGGAGCTCACACCAGTCACTGCTTCCCAGCTGCCATCTTGGCTCCGCCCCCTAAAAATCATCTTTTCAATAAATACTGGATCTTTCTTCATTGCCATTAAATATGCCCAAGTCTCCCAACTTCATAAAAAAATCTTCGTTAAACCTACCATCTCTTCCCACTGTCATCTTTTATCTCTCCTTCCTTCCTTAGCCAAACTTCTTGAAAACCTGCCTGGACAAGGTGGCAACATTTCCTCTCCTCATACTCACTTATCAACAGTTTCCAATATGGCTTTTGACTTTATCCCTCAACTTAAACTGTTCTCTCCACTTCCCAATGAGCTTTTATTTTCCAAATTCTGTGTTTTTTCTCCATTCTACCACCCTGTCCTGTGCTCTCATATCTATATTTTCATGACACTGCTGTCTTGTTTCTCCTTTCTTAACTGCTCCCTGTCAGTCTCTTTGCTGGTTCATTATCTATATCATTCTTTATGACTATGAGTTTTCCCCCAGACTCTGTCCTGAATCCACTTCTTTGCTTTTTTCTATGTTTTCTCTCAATGTTCTCATAAGCATCCACAGGCTTAAATTTAAATTCTATGCAAATGATTCTGAAAATATATGTACATACATAAATATGTATGTATGAGTTAAATATGCACACACACACACATATATATATATACATCAGATGTATATATGAATATGCATATATGTATATGTAATATATACATTCATTCACAACTTAAGCTCAAGTCTAACTTGGGAGATTTTATATACATAATATATATATATATATGTATATATATATATATATAACGTATATGTGTGTGTGTGTGTGTGACTATCCCAATTCTACTAGTTGTGAATGATGAATTGCCTGTGGGATCTTCCCACCTAGATTGATTCCCCTTTATGCATCTCGAAATCAGTTACTTCCAAAACATCCAAAACAGAATGCGTCTCTTTTTTCAACCCACCCCTCTTCCACATGTCACTAATTCTTTCAAAGGCATAAATAACCCTTTTTCTAGTCTTCAAGATTCACAACTCAGTGTTTCTGTGGATTCCTCACTCTTCCTTACAGTTACTAAACTTGCCATTTTTTACCTCCACAATGTCTCTTGTCTTTGGTCCTTTTGCTCTACTTACACAGACAGCATCTTAATCAATGTCTTCATCACCTCTTATACACATTACTGCAACAGTCCCCAATTGGTGTCCCTGGGTTATATCTCTCCCCATACCTGTACATCCTTTGCTCTGATGTCAAAATAATTTTCCCTTGGTGCAGATCTATATTATTTCACATCCTTATTCTTTCAACTCTAGTAGCACTTTTGGTTGCCTCTAGAATAAAATATAAATCTCTCTCTTTAGCTTTTAAATCCCTTCACAATCTATTTCCAACCTATCTTTGCTGCTTACAAAAGACCTTACTTCCTCCCTGAATCTTGGGATGATTGGCTTTCTTTTTGTTCTTCCCATATAGCACTCCATATCTCATTTCCATGTCTTTGCACATGACATCCTCCATGACTGAGATGCACTCCTTCCTCAACTGGGCTCCTCTAATCCCTCCCATATATACACAACTCAAGCACTTGCTTCTACATGAAGTCTTTTCTGATATTCCCCACCCCCAGCTGCTGCCTCTACACCTTCTAGACTGCCACATCTTCCAATACATAATATTTATTTGTATTTATTCTCTTCATATGTATTTTGTATGTGATAAATATGTACTTGATGTCTCCCAGATGAGAATATAAGCTTTTTGACAGTCAGAATTTTTTCTCTCTTTATATTTGTGTCCTCAGAATGTAAAAGAGCGACTGAAACATAAAAAGCCCTTAAAAATGTTTGTTGATTGTATGATTATATGAACTGATACCAGTCAGTGAATTTAAGTGATACTCTGTTAAGCAAATGGAACAAAATAAAAGGGAAAAATAGTCCCTGTCCTCAAGAATCATACACTCTCATAGCGACAAGATATGAGCAACTGGTTACCTATAAAATATATTCAGAGTAGCTATAAAACAGTCTGAAAGGGAAAACCTTAGTAGTTGCAAAGACCTGGAAATGCCTTCTGTAGAAACTGGAACTTGAGCTATGTCTTGAAGGATAGTATGGAAGCTAAGAGGCCATGGTAAAGAGGAAGACTGTTGCAAGCACAGGGCACAGCTAGTACAAAAGTACAGTGATAGTAAATAAGAGATAGTGTCCTGTTCAAGGAACTGCAAATAGGCAAGTGTAGCTGCATTTTAGAGTACCTGGATGATAGTCAAGTGTGAAAAGACTAGAAAGCTAGGAAGCAGTTACATTATGAAGGAATTTAAGTGTCATGTAGAGGACTTTGTATTTGAAGCTAGTAGTAATAGTTGGTCATCTGGATGGAGGAGGTATTGTAGTGGTAAGAGGCTTGAAACAAGGAGAATAGTTAGAAGGCCATTAAATAGTTCAAGTGAGATGTAATGAGAAATTATTAGACTGTCAGGTTCTGTGACAGTGTCGCTAAAGAGAAAGGGACAAATGTGAAGAATATTGTGAAGGTCAAAATTGCAAGATTTTGTAATGAACTGGATATATGAAGGGAATAAGAGTGATAAATCAAGGATGATACAGAGATTAAATGTGTGGGTACCTGGAAGGATGGTAATACCCTCTACAGCAATGGAAAATTTAGGCAGAGATAAGATGTGGTATTAATTTTGTAGTAATTGGAATGAGGTTTCTCTATATAGATACATACATATATACTTATATATGGATATAAGCATATATATATATATATATATATACGTATAGATATTTCTCTTCATTTGTGTTTAGTTTACATAGAACTGATGGTGATATTAGCATATTTATTTTGTATTCCTGCTACAGTGCTGAAGTTTTGGATCTTCTAACTTACTATCTTCTCTAACTTTCTAGGCTATTCTAAATATATAATTGCATGTTATTTGCCAAGTGGCATTATTTTGACTGCTTTCAATAATTCCAGTTTTGTTCTTTTGCCTTCAAATTATAGTTAGTATTTCTAGAACTGTGTCAAATGGTACTGTGTAGAGGTGGTATTGGGAATATTTCTAGTGTTTCCTCACTGTAAACAATGTTAAGTCTTGGTAAATATATGACTTTGATAATATTAAAGAAGCCTTCCTTGTTTATGCATTTTAGCATTTCTATAAGAAGAAATAATATGTTTTGTCGAAAGCTTTTTCTGCATGTATTATAACGGTTTTGCATTTTTTGTTATTGTTTATTTGATTATTTATGCTATTTTTTTCCTAATGTGGAATTTTCTTGTATCATGTTGGCCACAGCAAATTAATTATGTCGATGATGTCTATGGAAGGATTTTTTTAAAAAAAAATGTATCAATAGGCACTATTGAGATAGATTTATTTTTCTACTTTGTATCAACTTTTTTTAAATATCAAAATCATCTTTTGTAATAAATACGCCATGATAGAATAACTTCTGTCTATTTCTTAGGATTAAAGTGGTGCATTTATTAATTGCTCTCTAAATATTTGATATGATCCACTTGTAAATCCACCTAGACCTGGAATTTTTTTTTAACCATTGGCAGTTTTTTTAAGCTTTCCTGATTTCTGAGATTGAGTTGTTTAAGATGTCTTTGTTTATTTTTGTCATTATAAGTATTTTATGTTGTTATTGTAGCTATTTATCAATATCCACTGCATTTACAAATTTCTGGTATACATGTATATATTAATTTCTGATAATTTTTTTCATATTCTATCATTTTTGATAAATCCACCTTCTTCACTGGGGAGGGTGAGATTTCATTTTCTTCTCTTCAGCTAGTGTCAAATATTTTATTCATTTCAGTTGGTATTAAAAGTAGATTGGTTTTGTTTATATGGTATATATTTTTTTCCTAAGTTTTTCCATTTCTCAAATGTTTATAAGTTCTTTCATACTTGTTTTAGTTAGTTTATTTTGGCACATACATTTCACTATCTCTTTTTCAATTCTCTTCATATGATTTTAAGAACTTTTCTGTCTTAGAAAACATTACTGCCATTAATTTTGAGAACTTTTTTAGTTGTGCCTTATATGCTTTGATATCTTTGTTATTTATTGTCATTTTATTTAACAATATCATTTATTGCTTCTGTAATTTGTTTTTGACCCATTTATTCTGGATTTCACTTCTTATTCTCCAATTAGGTGAGTATCTTCCATTCATTTGTTATGTTTCAAATGAATGTGGTTTTTTTTGTAACTGAGTAAGGAATTATTATTGAGATGGGACTTGACAAATTCTAGTTAGTATTTTTTTCCTTGCTTTAGTCCTTACTGTCAATATTTCTAGTTTTATAGATTTTCCTTATAATATAATAAAACCATCCCTCACTGTAGTACACTAGTATTATAGTTTAATATAGCTTAAATATTTTTTAAAATAACAATCCTTTCATTAGTTATATGATTACTACTAGTAGTATAATTATTTTCATCCCTTTTTAAATGTTGTTTTGCCCCAAACCCTGTATGTATTCCAGGTAATGTTTCAAAATCCATAAAGATAAAACATTACTGCCATTATTTCATTTTATCAATAAAAGGGAAAATGAGACACAGAAAAATTAGATACCTTGACTTAAATTGCCAGTTACTTGCATGGCTGATCAAGAGCTGGGGTTCAGAGGGTCTTAGCTACATTACTGATGCATATTATTTCCTCAATTCTTGCTGATATTGATGCTTATTGTTATTTACTTTTTATATTTTTGTTTCCTCATCCAAAGGAAAATTTTTTAATATGAGTACAATAACAGTCAATTTAGATTTATCATTAATTTCATGCTCTCTTTATTTAACAGTGGGTTTGTTGTTATACTGTGTAGTCAGTGCTGTGGAACAGAGGATTTATGCCTCCTGTGTTTTGTTGTCTTGGAAATGAAAAGATGATTTCCAGAAATGAAATATAGCAGAGAAACAAC
The DNA here is from genome assembly GCA_028646595.1 of Phalanger gymnotis. NCBI lineage: Eukaryota > Metazoa > Chordata > Mammalia > Diprotodontia > Phalangeridae > Phalanger > Phalanger gymnotis. Next base: position 5,360 of record JAQQSZ010019597.1, read on the forward strand.
AAGATATGATTGCCTTCTCCCTGGTTTCAGTAATGAAGTAAAGCTAACAATATAAAATGAGACATTAAAAATATTTTTTCCAACTGAGTTATGGGGAACAAAAGGGAAATGATATGACATCAATTTTGAGATATGTAATTTACTTTTATTGAGATTTTAAAGATTATATGTGGTACAAAAATTTAATAGTAATTACTAAACATAATTTGCTATTAATGCCAAATTTTAACATTTGCCATATGGATTACTATGGAAGAGTTTGAAATAATTAAAATAGATATCCCAACCCAGGAAGAAAACTTTATTGCTATTTCAGAATCATTTTGCATAGATTCCTTTCTTTTCTTGCATTTCATACCCTCTTCCAGACTACTATGTAGAATGTTTTGTTCAGGGTAACAGTTTCATGTATTGGGTGTTGGAAGGCACCTCAGAGGTCAGCTAGCCCAATACCCTCAGTTTATAGGTGAAAAGACTGAAGCCCTGTGGAGGTAAAGTAACTCACCCATGGTTACACAAGTGGTAAGTAGAAGAGATTAAATTTGAAAAAAAAAGTCCTTGAATCTAATACTCTTTTCCTAAAGTATGACATTATTGCGCATTATTCTGCATTGCTTTTAGCAAGTCAAAGAAGAAATAAAATAATATAACACAAATATTCACAAATGAACCAGGGAAATCTAGGGGAGACCTGAATTTTGTGGGGGTAGGAGAAGGTAATCAGGTCTTCTTTGGATATATTAAGTTCCAAATGGAGATTCAGAAGATAGAAATGTCAGAATGCCTTTCAGGAAAGAGAGCTGGCTATATAAATTTTGAATTTTTTTTGGGGGGGGGGTGTGCGATGATAACTGATGGCCTGGGAACAATTGATATGGCAAAGGCACTGAGGGAAAAACATACTTATATTTAGTGGGCATGAAATGGATCATGATGAATAATCATAAAAATTTGTAAGAGCAGTATTGTAGAGATGATATGAGAGAACATTCAGGAATAAGAGATGATAACATTGTCAAGGGCTGAAGAGATATCACATAGAACTGGAACTGAGAAAAAGTGATTGGATTAATTAGTTTAAGAAATCATTGGTAACATTTGAGAGACAAATTTCACTCTAAACATGGTAGCATAAGCAATATTACAACAGTGTGAAATATTGAAGGCCAGGATAAATCTATGAAAAGGAGTAGAAATATATCTCAATAGTTTAATGGCATGAGAATAGCAGGATTAAAGAAAGGTTTTTTTTTTCTTTTCTCTTAAGATTCCAGAGATTTGTCCATGCTCATAGACAGTAGTTAAGAAGGCTATAAAGGAAGAAAAATTAAAGATAATAGAGAAAGATAAGGAATAAGAGAAGACAGTGGATGATAAATTGTGAAGTAAAGATTTAGGGAGAAGTGTAAACTCATGGTGGTTGTCTTTGTTTTGTCAGTAAAGTTTGTAGAAGGCATTTCTGCTAAGAGGAAGTGTTTAAGGTAGTTATGTAAGAGACTTCAGGAAAATGTAGAAGGTTTGAAATAACCTTTTTGTGCAACTTGATAGCCAATCAGAGAAAAATAAGAGGATTACCATGCAATAGTGAGGATATCAACTAAATAACATGAATTTACAATGGACACAGCACACATGATCCTGACCTGACACAACTGAGAACCTCATGAGTACAAATAGAGAAGGCAGAAAGGCATGTCTAATTCAAGTTTGGTGTAACTCAGAAAAACACCTGTAAAAGTCTCGATATTGTAAGTCTATACTATGGAACCCTGATGCAGATTCAAAGTGATGATGGGTCACATTTCAAGGGTAATAAAATGAAGAGATATGGTGCACTTAATATAGAGTGGATATGTCATATTCCATATGACCCACAAGCATCTCGGTTAATTGAAAGACTGAATGGATTGTTGAAAGAACATTTGAGAAAATTAAGCTCTAATAATTCGTCCTGACGTTGGGAGGATAATTTGTTTACTGTTCTATATAACTTGAATAATAGGCCCTTAGGACGAAGTACACCTCTAGCCAAAATGATGACCCCTAAATCTGCAGATTAGAAAACAGCAAACATATGAGATCCAAAATATTGAATTTTGGACTGTGAGGGAAGATGTCTGTAGTAGGAAGGTTGAATTTATGATCTCAAAAAGGATCATATAAATATCTGAATAGTTCGAAATCGTTGGGTATACAGAATTCTCCAAGCAGAAGGCATCAAAAAATTTATTCAGGAGCCAGAGCAACAAATTAGCGAACCAACCTCCCCATTCCAGTATTATGAACACAAGCCTCCAGGCCCAGTAGGCCCACCTCACAAGAGTAGCCAGGAGGCCACAGAAAAATAAGATGGCATAAATCATATTCACCGGCCTCAAGACCTCATTCGAACTCCTGAGTCCACACAGGGGTCGGCTCTGCTTCAGATTTTTTTCCAGCTGTAGTTTTCTCGCCTCTCCTCGAAGCCAAGCCTCTGGCATTCTCAAGTCCCGCCTCAACGACTAGAGACCAGAGTCCAGAGACCTATTGGTTCCTGAATTGGCCCCTTTTAAGTCCTTAATCTATGCCGACACAGGTTTCACACCTGATAGGGCTTTGGGCCTGGGGCTTAGCATTTAACAGGTGAAAGTACTTTCACCGTAAACAAAAGCCAAATTCCTCAAGGGCACCCTAAAAACTAAGCCCATTTTGCCTTACTGGCACAATGTCCCACCATTGGGCCCAGGAACACCTAGTTCAGCAGGATATGATTTACATTGTATAGAGAACTTTAGGTTAAATAGAAATGAGATAAGAAAAACATTGGGGGTGGAGGCAGCTGGAAAACAGGGACTTGCTTAAGTTCTTCCCCCAAATCCCTCCAAACATCTGTAAAAAATGGCTCTGAACAAATTCTAGAGCTGCAGAACCCACAAAATAGCAGAAGGAAGCAGGGCTTGAGCCCAGGAGAGCCTGGATGGTCACTAGGAAGGGTCTATCACACAGTACTGAGAGCAGAAGGAAGCCCAGCATGGGCCATACCAGGACAGACAAGACACTGAGTTAGGCAGCTGGAACAGGCATTGAGGCCATGAAACAGTGAACTGTGGCAGTTACCAGACTTCTCAACCCACAAATGCCAAAGAGCAGGTTAGGGAGATACTGCAGCTCTGGGGCTGGAGGAAGTGGTGCAGTGGTGGTGGTAGCAGCAGCAGGAAGTGCCTGAGGCTGCTTCCAGAACACCAGCTTCAGCTGCTTCCAGAGTCACTGGCTAAAAAAGTGGCAGGAATCGAGCAGCAGATCAGAGCAGGAGGACAAGGAGCACATTGTGGGCACAAAGGCAGATTCTCTTGCCGGGCCCTGCTTGGATCTGTATTGCGGTCCTGGCTGGTGGTTCTTGGGGGAGAAGGAGCGCTGCTGTGACAGAGCCTGGGGTGACAGTGGAGTATAAGTAGCTCTGAAAATAGCCGTGCTTGGACCCTAAAGCTTGAGAGAAAGTACTCTCTACTCTACAAGCAGTCAAATCCTGAGAAAAAGCTCAAGGGTTAAGTAGTTGGCTGGGAACATGAAAAGGCAGAAAAAACAAACTCAGACTCAAACTCAAACTTTAGATTCCTTTTTTGGTGACAAAGAAGACCAGAACATACAGCCAGAAGTCAACAAAGTCAAAGATCCTACATCAGAAGCCTCCAAGAAAGAGATGAATTGGTCTCAGGCAATGGAAGAGCTCAAAAAGGAGGTGGAAAAGCAAGCAAGAGAAGTAGAAGAAAAATTGGGAAGAGAAATGAGAGTGATGCAAGGAAACTATGTCAACAAGTCACCATCTTGCTAAAGGAGACCCAAAAAATACTGAAGAAAATAACACCTTAAAGATGAGACTAACCAAAATGTCAAAAGAGCTCAAAAAAGCCAATGAGGAGAAGAATACCTTGAAAGGCAGAATTAGCCAAATGGAAAAGGAGGTCCAAAAGACCACTGAAGAAAATACCAACTTAAAAATTACATTGGAGCAAGTGGAAGCTTTATGAGAAACCAAGATATTATAAAACAGAACCAAAGGAATGAAAAATTGGAAGACTATGAAATACCTCAATGGAAGAACCACTGACCTGGAGAATAGATCCAGGAGAGATGATTTAAAAATTATTGGTGTACCCGAAAGCCATGATCAAAAAAAGAGCCTACACATCATCTTTCAAGAAATTATCAAGGAAAACTGCCCTGATATTCTAGAGCCAGAAGGTAAAATAGAAATTGAAAGAATCCACCAATCCCCTCTTGAAAAAGATCCCCAAAAGAAAACACTGAGGGGGTGGCGCCAAGATGGCGGCTGGAAAGCAGTGACTGGCGTGAGCTCCCCACCAAATCCCTCCAAAAACCTATAAAAAAATGGCTCTGAACCAATTCTAGAGCTGCAGAACCCACAAAGTGGCAGAGAGAAGCAGGGCTCCAGCCCAGGACAGCCTGGATGGTCTTGGGGTAAGGTCTGTCCCTAACGGAACTCCCAGCCCCCAGCTGAGGGGAGCAGAGCTGAGCCAAGCAGAGCCCAGCGCATGCGGCGCGGACTGCGGACCGACCAGACCATGAGCCGAGCAGGGAGTGCCCTAGCATCCTGAATTACTGAGCTGTGGCATGTACCAGACCTCACAACCCAAAAACAGCAAAGACAACAGAGAAAGTTAGTGGGAAAAGCTACGGGACTGAGTTTGCGGTTCGGCCACCGCCCCTGGGGCAGTGGAGGTGGGGCACCTTTAGAACTAAGGCTGCAGTTGCTTCTGGCCCCAGGCCCACCTGGTGGGAGGAATTAAGTGGCTGATCAGAGCAGGAGTGAAGAGCCTGCTGAAGATTTAAGCCCAGATTGGGTAGGGGGTTCTTGGGGAAGGAGGAGTGCTGATGAGGCAGCGCATCCGCCCAAGCGTGGAACATAGAACTCGTTAGTCTACAAGCAGTCATACCCCACTGAAAAACTCAAGGGTTAAGTAAATTAGTTGGGA
>JAQQSZ010019598.1:0-10332 GCA_028646595.1 Phalanger gymnotis
TTTCATTAAAAGATGAAAAATAAAACAGCCTATTATAGTTTATATGAAGGGCAAAGGAGAGGCCCAGTAAAAGTATCAGGAAAACCAGAGGAAGGAAAGAGCACTTTCCTCTGGATTCTCTTCACCTTTTCTGGTTCCCCTTCTTGCCTCTTCAGTGTAGGCTTTTTCCTTAGTTCTCTTTTCTACTTCTCCCCTTCAATATCTCAGCCACTCCCATTGTCTTAATTATTACCTCTATGCAAATGAACTCAATTTTCCAGGTCTAATGTGGTGTGGCCCAATACCTCTAGATATTAATCTCTACCTAGATGCTGTCAGCTCCTCAAATCAGGATGTTCAAAATGGAATTCATTTTCACCTCCAAACCCATCTTTTTCCTATTTCTGCTGATGGCAATACCATTCTCCCATTCAAACTTGAAACCTTGCAGCTATCTTTGATTCTTTTTTTCTCACTAACCCCAACATCCACGTTGGTGCTCAGTCCTGTTGACCCTATCTCCTCAATCTCTCTTTCACTGTCCAATTATCTTAGTGCTAAGCCTCATAATCTCTCATGAAATACTTTAATAGCCTCCTAATTGGCCTTTCTCCCTCCAGTCTCTCCTTTATATCACTTTTCAGGTTATATGTTTTGCATATATGTACGTGCTGCTTCCTTCTTTTGCATGCAATCTTTTTGAGGACAAGGACTACTTGATTTTTTTTTGTCTTTGTACCCCCTGCACCTGGAACAATAGCTGGCATGTGCCATCTAATAAAAAATTATTGATTGATCCAATAGATAAGTTTTATCATGTGACTGCTATTTAAAAACCTTTAAATGAACCAAGAGAACAAAATACATAAGGACAACTTAAACTCAACATAACCCAAACTGAACTCATTATGCTCCCTTTAATACCTATCTCTTACAAACTTCCTATCTTCCCAGTCACCCAGGCTTGCAACACAGATGTCACACTCTCTCACTCTCCATATCCAGTCTTGTTACTTTTACCTTTGTAAGATCTTTCCTATATACCTCTTCCTCTCCTTTAACACACCCAGTGTAGGCTGTCACCTTCTCATGCCTAACCTATTGCAATAACCTGCCTGGTTGGTCTCCCTGCCTCAAAACTCTCCCCGCTACAATGTATTCTTCTCTCAGCAGCCAAACCAATCTTCCTAAAGCACAGATCTGGCCATGCCATTGCCCCGATTTCCCTGTCACCTGCATGTTCAGATATAAAGTCCTCAGTTTGACAACTTGATCCCCAACTATCTTTCCAGTTTTCTTATACCTTTCTCCCCTTCCTGCACTCTACAATACAGTGACAATGGCGTCCTTGCCGTTCCTTGCACATGTCACTGTATCTCCTGACTCCAGGCATTTCAGGCTATTCCATATACCTGGAATACTTACTCTCCCTCTTCATGTTCACCTCCTGGATTCCCCAGCTTCCTTCAAGTTCCAGCTAAAACCCCAAATTCGGTTCGAAGCCTTTTCTGATCCCGTTTTAATATTAGTGCCTTCCCTCAATCATCTCCAAATTTTCCCCTATATATCTTGTTTGTACCTAGTTATCTTTATGTTGTTTCTCCCATTAGACTGTGAGCTCTTTGGGAGCAGAGGTTATCTTTTGCCTTTCTTTTAATCCCCACAACTTAAGTGCCTAGCACAGAGCTGGTTGCTGTTGTTGCTGTCGAAGAGGACCATGACATCAGGAAAAAGATGGCATGACTTGCAGCTGACTTTGATTTGAGGGAGAAGGGCTGTGCGAGGTCACCAGCCTCACTTTCTCCTCCAGAGCCACCTGAGTCCAGTGGCCAGAGAGCAGGCACTTAATGAATGCGTGTTGACTGACAACAGCAATATAAAAGAACAGAGGAAGGAAATTGTTCTGAAGAACTTAAAAACCAACAAAAGTCCCAGAGAACAGACAATATCCATCCTCTCTCTGTGGAGGGCAGAATGTCACATACATTGTTACATGTGACAGTTCTCCATAATGGATTTTTTCCTTAGTTTTTTCCTTGTCCCAATAGAGGGTTCAATTTGAAGGAGGAGGTAGAAATGACTCATGTAAACACAAAAACTATCAATAAAACATAAAAAAGAAGATACTTCGGATGCAGATTCACCATCTGCAGGATAAAATACAAACTCCTTTGCTCGGCATTCAAAGACCCACGTCGTCCATCCTATCTTATTTCACAAGGCTAATCTTTATATTCCAGCCAAACTGAACTACTGACTTTTCCCTGTCCTGCTTCTCCAGCCTCTCTATATAAATAAATACACACCATCCCCCATGTCTAAAAGAAACTTGGCAATAGTGGGTAAAGCATAGCGGGTAAACCTAAATAGGGCCTCAGACATTTACTAGTTGTGTGACCCTGGGCAAATAACAACCTGGTTGCCTCCGTTTCCTTGACTGTAAAATGAAGAAAACAACAACACCTACCCCATAGGGTTGCTGCATGTAGTAGGTGCTATATAAATGCTCATTCTTTCCCTCTCTGTCTTGAAATCTGACCCAACTTAAGGGCCATAACTTCTGTGAAGGTTTCCTGGATCCCTCCCAGCTAGAATCCAGCCTTCTTCTCTCTTTGAATTCCTCCCCGTTCCGATCTCAGTATGGACTAATCCACTTTGTAACTTGCACAGTTATCTGTGGACATTTTATCCCATGACTGACTTCTAGGCTCACTTGGGCCAGAATTTGTGTCATTGTTCATCTTTACATCCCCAAAGACTGACTTGCACATACAAACTACAGCCTTAATAAAGTTTTGTTGAATTAAACTGATCTCATTTAGACCTCTGCACCACTTAGGTCTTTCTCTGAGTCAGAATTATCAATCCCTTAAGAATATAAAGAAATTACCCTTTAAATTGTGAGATAATCTCAGATTTTTAGCAAGTAAAAATTACACCGGGCTCTTTTGGTTTGTCCAGACCCCAAGTAGTAATTTTAGATAAATTTTATACTTTCTCAGCCACCATTACTTACTATTACAATTTTAAGTGCCTTTCTGTCTTTCTCTCACCCAAGAAATACAGAACTGGGAAGTCACATTCAAGATGATTTAGTCCAACTCCCTCATTGTACAGATAAATAAGGCCCAGAAACATTAAATGACTTACCCAACATCACTAGATATAGGTAGAGTCAAGACTAGACAGACCCAAGTCTCCTGTGCTCCTTCTATTACATATGACAGCTGGAAGCTGATTGAACTGTGTAGACCTCTGATGTGGTTCACAGACGTAAAAACAACTAATGGAACTAGAAAAAAAAAGTAAATTCCACAATATAGACAAGTATGGACTCTAAACATTGCTAACAACGCTCCTGACAGTTTAAGGTTTACAAGGTGTTTTCCTCAAAGTCCCTTTTTTGAGGCAAGTATTCCTGGTGAGGCTCAGTGAAATTAATGACTTGGCCAGGGCCGCTTGGCTATAAAGTGTCAGAATCAGGACTTGAACTTAGTTCTCCTGACTCCAAATCCAAAGCTCTAAATTACAACCCTGTTGCCTTCTAATTAAAAAAAAAAAGTACACATGTAACCTCTCTGCAGCCACGGGCACACAATAAATCAAAAAGTTAGGGCTCCAAGTCCTGGCTTGATGCTCATAATGGACACTTGTATAGTGACTGACACGGTTGCAAGTGTTGCTCGGTCGTAAGGCCACCCCGGGAGGAGTCCTTTTGCTCGGTCCTATCCTCTAACGCCTCCTGATCTCTCACACTGGGATTCTAGCGAACCAGGGAGGAGCCAAACTTAACACTCTAGCGCCCAGCCAGTGCCTGGCCAGCCCTGCGACAGCCTGGGAGGAATTGGAAGTTCAACCCCGCCTTCGTCTCTGGAGCTCGGGGCCCCATCTGGGGCTTGCTTTCTAAACCGAGACCTTGACCATAAATGTCCCTGGAGATGGGTAAAAAAAAAGGGGGGTGGGGGATGGAGAAGGGAAACTGTCCTGCAAGGAGCTCTCCGCAGGTCTGGGTCGGGGTTGGGGGTGGCGGGTTGGAGGGCACGCGTGGCAAGGCTCGCGCTGTATCCCCATCGTCTGCCCCTCCAACTCCGGGAGGAGGAGGAGGGAAAAGCCCTGTGGCTTCCCCTTGGCCCCGGGGAGCCGAGACGCACGGAGCTCGCAGAACTTACCAGGGGCCCGCTCGGCACTCGGGATCTGGGTTCGGAGAACGCGGCCCACGCAGCGAAGCAGCAGCAGCGCTCTAAACGTAAGAAGCCGCGCTAGCTCTGAGCCCACAGTCGGCGTAGAAACCCCACCCCCCGCCTCTCCCGGCCGGCTCGCCTCTCATTGGTGGAAGTGGGGTCCCACTGGTGCTGCCTTCCAGCTGGCCCAGACCTGCCAGGAGCCGCCTGGGCGGCTTTCCACGGCTTCCCGAGCTGGTGCGATCTGCAGCCTGCTGAGAGAGGCAAAGGAGGCCAGCAAACCCCATTTGCACGTTGTCTCCACGGGTAGACTAGAAGCTCCCAGAGAGCAGGGATTGGCTTTGCATCTCTTTGTATCACCTCAGCACAGTATCTGGCACATAGTAGGCCACGAATGAATTCTTGTTGACTGGCTGACTTATTCCCTTTCTGGTGGTATAAGCAGGAAGTCCCCCGCATAAACCCCGAGCTGGGTGGATGCCCAGGGTGAAGGAAATAAGCAGGCCCGAGTGTGTGCAAGGGTTTTTTTTGGTCGGAGGTGGGGACGGGAAGAACCCTCCCGCCCAGTGGCTGCCATGGCACTGATCGTGTCTCTTTCAAGTCAACGAGCATTTATTAAGCACCTAGTATGTGCCAGACTGCTAAACTCTGGAGTTCTCCCCCCCCCCCCAACAGAGCAAAGAGAGCTCCTGCCCTTAAGGAGCTCACTCACATCTAATGGGGGAGATTGCAGTAGAACACCTCACTTTCCTTCTCTAAGGTGTGGGGCCGGGGGAGATCTGGGACTTCGATCTGGAGCTCACCTAGTCCAACTTCTCAAGCGGCTGGGGGCCCTTTAAGGGGAGGAAGCTCTTTCATTCAGCCCCCTAGTTCCCCTAAGTTTGCAGAGAGGGGGAAATTGTCGTAGCAGGCAGTAACCGTGGAAGGTTAGTGGAAGTAGTGCCGTGGAAGAAACCCAGGCTGGAGAGCCAGAATACAGGAGTTTGTGTCCTAGCTCAGTGCCTTGCTTGCCACCTCCGGTGTCCTTAACTTCCCCTGTTTGGCCAGGAGTTTCCCCACCCTCTTAAACTAGAGGGTTGGACTAGGTGATTCCTTCCAGATCTGGGACCTGGCGGAGTGGCAGCACTCTTGGTTTGATCCCCCAAATGAAGAAAAAACGAGCCCTCTTGCCTCTCTGCTCTCAGTTTCCATTTTTAGCAGAGAAGGAAACTGCCAGTTCCTAGCTCCAGCTCCCATAAGTCCTAACACAGATCTTAAGGACTCCTGTATCCCTGATCGATTTGGAGGCCTATGTGTGCCCCTGGGGTTTTGAGAGGGGTGGAGGAACCTTGCTGTGGCTCGAGGGATGGTTAGTTTCCCCATGTTGTAATCAGAATTAACTATTGTTTGCTTAGAATGTTTTATGGCGACATACAGAAACAGAAAATAAAACTCTTCCAAGAATATGTATGGGAAGAGATGGAAAAGGGCATAAAAAATCATTAGTAATTTTTTCCTATTCAGCAACAGAACAAAGCAAAAGGTAATTTAGTTTGTTTTGTTTCTAAAGGATTTACAAGATGCCAGAATGCATGGAATGTGCTTGGGAAAGATATTACTCTTTATTACACACTAGTAGAGCTGAAAGGGACAACTGCCCAGTTTCTTCATCGTACAAAAGAAACTGAGATCGAAAGAGATCTTAAGTTACTTTGCTAAGATCACATAGCTGGTTAATGGAAGCGACTAGGTCACCAGAATTCCAGGGTCCTTGGCAACATAGCCTACAACCTGTCAGTTAGAAACCACTTCATTTCCTCTCATACCATTTGCCTCCTGATGCATTACAATACTGTAAAGTTTACAACCACCACCATAACCAGGAAATAGAAAGGTACTTTTGTCATGTAGTGTTTGGTTGTAACTTCCTTTAAAAAAAAAAACTGGTGTTTTTCTTTTTACCCTTTTCTCTATTCATGGTGTGTGTGTGTGTGTGTGTGTGTGTGTGTGTGTGTGTGTGTGTGTGTGTGTGTGTGTGTGTGTGTGTGTGTGTGTGTGTGTGTGTGTCCTGGGTCATATTGTCCAGCTAGTCCCAGATGCAGTTAAATATTATGATTGCCAAAACAATTGGAGCAAAGAATTGTAAAAGCAAGCAAGAGAATACTTTCATTTCATATATTTTCATATTTTCATATAAGGAAAGTAAATAAATGTGATGCTGAAAAACTTTGGTGCATGATTCCAGAAGACTGGTGATGAACTAGTCTACTCACCTATTAAGGGGGAGATAATGGATTCATGATGTGCAATGAGATTTACTTTAGACTCCATCAATGTAGAAATTTGTTTTCCTTATGATGTATTGTGAAGCTAGACCTAAATGTAGAGCAAGACCAAAAATAATTAAACCATAACCGAATTTTTTGAAGAGACGTTTCTAAGCTAAATTATGTGCCTATGACAGGGTACAGGCTCTGGGAACCCCCTTGATCTCTGCTTGAATCTTCCCACCAGATCTTCCCACTTCTGTTATCCTTAACCTAGCCTAGCACTCCATTGTCTGTTATCTTTGGATGCCTTCCGCTACTTCCCACCCTCCATTTTATCTAAAACCCCATTCTCTTGGTTCTTGGCCTTCGACCTCTGGTCACCACAGACACTCCCATCAAGATCCTCCCTAGACTCCTCCTCTAGTCACCCCAGACTACTTGGCCACTCTGAGATCCCTCTCTCAGTCTTTCTGTATATAAGATCCATCTTGCCTCCATTAAGATGCTCAGATTAAATCTGGGCTGCTTACATTAGGGTTACAAATGTTCAGATTCCTTAAGAGTCTACCCAATATGGTGAATCTCTAATAAAGTCTGTTTTTCTTTGGCTGAAAGAAAGCTTGGGTTGAATCCATTTGGGCAGGACCTGCGGTCACTATTTCAGGTCCCAGCACCCCTAAACCTCAACACTCAAACTCAACTTATTAATACTTATTAAAATGGAAACAAAAAAAAGTCAGAAACTGAAAGTCACAGCAAAAGGCTACTCAAGAAAGATATCACTGCATAGGAAGATCTTGACCCAGGACAAATTGAGAAATAGGCAGTTATAGGGAGTAATCAATCAGGAAATATTTATTAAGCACCTACTATGTGCCTAGCATTGTGCTAAACCCTGGGGTTACAAAAAGAGGCAAAAGACAGTCCCTGCACTCTAGTTTACAATCTAATGGTGGTGAGAATATGTAAACAAATATATACAACACAAGGTATATACAGGATAAATCAGAGATACTTAAGAAAGGGAAGAAACTAGAATGAAGAGGGGTTGGGAAAGGCTTATAATAAAGGATGGGATTTTAGTTGGGACTTAAAGGAAGCCAGGGAGGTCAGTGGTTAGAACAGAGGTGGGAGAGCCTTCCAGGCATGGAGACATCCAGAGAAAGTGCCTGAAGCCAAGAGATGCAGTATCTTATTGCTGAAACATCAAAGTAGTCAGTTTCACTAGATCAAAGAACACAAGGATGGAAATAAAGTAAGAAAAAAAAACCTGAAAAGATAGGAAGGGGCTAGGTTATGAAGCCCTTTCAGTGCCAAACAGAACATTTTGTATTTGGTTCTGGAGGGAGCCAATGAAGTTTATTTAGTAGGAGGGTGATATGGTCAGACCTTTGAAATTAGGAAAATCACTTTGGTGGCTGAATGGGAGGAAGATGGACTTGAATCCAGAGACTTGAGGTAGGTGGATCCACCAGCATGCTGTTGCAGTAATCTAGGTGTGAGGTGGTAAGGGGCTGTACCAGAATGGTGAGTGTCAGAGAAGGGGGTATATTCCAGAGATACTACAAAATCAATACTGACAGGCGTTGGCAACAGATTGGATATGAGGGGAGAAGGGGTTGAGAGATAGTGAGGAGTGGACAGTGACACCTAGGTTTCAGGTCTAAGGGACTGGAAGGATAGTGTTGCCCTTGACAGTAATAGAGATGGCAGTAAGTAGGGAGGGTTTAGGGGAAAAGATAATGAGTTTAATTTTAGATACGTTGAGTTTAAGGTGTCTACTGGACATCCAATTTGAAAGGTCTGAAAGGCAGTTGGAGATGTCAGATTGGAGGTCAGCAGAGAGTAGGGCAGGAAAGGTAGATTTGAGAATCATCAGCATAGAAATGATCATTAAATCCATAGGTGCTGATGAGAATACCAAGTAAAATAGTGTAGAAGAAGAGAAGATGGCCCCAGACGGAACTCTGTGGGACACCTATAATTAAAGAGCATGATCTGGAGAATGATTCAGCAAAGCAGACTTACTAGTTTTATGACCTTGGGCAGAAATCACTCAGTACCTCTGAACTTCAATTTCCTCACCTGTCGCCCTCATCTAAGGTCATTATTACATGCACTGTCCATGTCACTGGGTGGTTGTTGGGAGGAAAGTGCATTGTAAACCATAAAACAGCTCACCTTTATATAGCTTTTAAGTTTTACAAAGTTATTTAGAAAAGTTATCTTATTTAATAAGCAGAACCGGGAGAACACTGTACACAAACACTGTGCAGTGACCAACTTTGATAGACTTAGCTCTTCTGAGCAATGCAATGATCTAAGACAATTCCAAAAACCTCATGATGGAAAATGCTGTCCACACCCAGAGAAAGAACTATAGAGTTTGAATGCAGAGTGAAGCATACTATTTTCTCTTTTTTCTTTCTCATGGTTTTTTCCTTTTGTTCTGATTCCTCTTTCACAATATGACTAATATGGAAATATGTTTAATATGATGGCACATGTATAGCCTATATCAGATTGCTCGCACTCTGGGGGAGGAGAGGAAGGGAGGGAGAAAAAAAAATTGGAACTCAAAATCTTATAAAAGTGAATGCTGAAAACTATCTTTACATTTAATTAGAAAAAATAAAATACTATTAAGTGGGGGAAGAAGTTATCTCATTTAATCCTCATAACAACTCTGAAAAGTGGGTGCTATTATGATCCCAATATGCAGATGGGGAAACTGAGGCAGGCAAGGACCAGAGACACACAGGTGAGTTTGATTTTGAACTCACAACTTTTTGACTTCAATGTCAATGCTCAATCTGCCATGAGTTTGCTCTCTAAGTAGCTAGGTGGCACAATTAATGGACTTGGATTCAGGAAGTCCTGAGTTCAAATACAGTCTCAGATACTTATTAGCGGTGTGACTCAACAAGTCACTTAACCAATCTTTGCCTCAGTTTCCCCTTCTGTAAAAGGGGGATAAGACTAGCACCTACTTCCCAGGGTTGTTGTCAGGCTCAAATGAGATATCTGTAAAGTGCTTTGCGAGCCTCAAAGTACTATGTAAATGCTAGCTGTTAGCATTACTATAAAGGTCTTAAATTTGAATCATAATTGTTACTTTTATTGATCTTTAGTGTCCTCCACTTTTCCTTTTTTCAGTGTCTTCTCTCTCACCTCACCCTATTCCCAAGGTTACCTTATGCCCCGCCACATTCCTAAATCTGATAAAACTCTGACACGTGACAGTGTTAGTTTCTTTTGTCACCTAGCCAGAAGTATTTGCATTTTAACATAGGCTTTTATTCGGAACCTAAATGAATGAATCTCTAAAGAGGAAATGTGATTATCAAATTATTTTTTTGAAAACAAATTTTCAGACCCATGCTAAGACCTCCTGAAACTATAGAGATACATATCTACCCACTGCTAGTTACAGTTTTCGGTTTAAAATGTTCTCTGAGGCCAACTCTAATTTAAGTAATAATCTTGGCTCTAGATGTGAGAAATGTACTCACTCTAGAAGGAACAATACTCGTTGTGAAGCCAGGAAAATTCTCATTTTTTCCTACATTTACTTTAAATTCCTAGTGAATGGGTAGCTCCCTAAAGGAGTATGCTTGCCCAGACAAATGCAACACTTACTAAGCTGTTCCCAATTAAAATGTCGCCCCTTGCTCTCCATTGGCTAGATGCAACCTGAACTGCCCACTTCATGTTTTCTTACTTGATATGTTCCTCAAACAGCTCCATAAGCATGCGTACAAGCTACTGACCTTTTACCTGATCAGAAGCCTGGTTCTGTTAGGTCGCAGCTCTGATTAGAACCAGGCGCCTCTGACTTACATTCTGTTATCACTTAAAGCTTTTAATCCTGTGGAAACAGAATTCCTTCTTTTGTTTCTCACATAGAAAACTGAAAATGAAAC
>JAQQSZ010019599.1:0-10331 GCA_028646595.1 Phalanger gymnotis
TGGACATGGCAATATCAGGGTTCTGGAGCACCTCCTTGGGATTCGGACCAAGGCCATGCCAGGAGTGTGCCCCCACTTACCCCGCAGTCATTGGCTCCATCGCCACACATACCTACAAAGTAACTACAGAGGGTAAAGTCAGTAGATGCCTTAGCACCAAAGCAGCCTGGCCTGGGACTGCCTGAGTTCAAGGTCACTAAGGTGGGAGCACACAGCAAGGTCAGCAAAGGCCCAAGCCTGGTAACCCCAAGTTCAGGGAGTTAGTCTAAGAGCCTGGAGCTGACCAGAGAGCAGAGTTAGTCAACAGCCCAGGCAACGCACAAGAGGGCTGGGGCACTTCACGGGGGATCCTGGACAATTCACCTAAACCTTCCCTGGCTATGAAATTGGGATCCTGAGATAGATTCTGCAATAGCTAGGCTGGAGCCACCAGGACGAGCATCTAGGGGTAGAACCATGGCCGGTGCCCAGCTCAGAAAGCATGTCTAAAGTCCCAGAGGTCAAAGACAGCAGAGCAGCCCAAGCATCAGAACCATACGCCACCGCTCAAGGAGGACTTCTCCCTGGAAGCGTCTCTCACAAAGCCATATCCATCTCTGGATCCTGACTTAGAAGCCAGGAGCCCAGGAAGCACCTCGACAGCCTAAAACAGTTGGCCACGGCACTGCCATTTAAAGGCAGATTGCTCATTCTTCTAACTCCAAGAATGGGCCAAAACCACCTTTCTGTTGTTGTTGAGTAACAAGATACTCAATGAGTTTGCCGCATGAGTGGGAAAGCCGTGTGTAATATGGGAGTGTGTGCAAGGCTCTGACTCACTGGCATGAGTCAAGTAGGAAGATAAGCAAGGAATACTTGGCTGTCCATCTTTCCAGCCGAGTCTGAGGCCGTCAGTCTCGTGTTACGAGACGTCATGCTTCCTGAGGATGCTGTGTTGGCTTTGGGAGCGGGAGAGAGAAATCTTCTAAGACACGAATGCAGGGATATTTCCAAGGCCAATGACTGAGGCTCCCCCACATTCACACCACACCAGCTCTGCCTCAGCAGCACACACGCTTTCTATTCAAGCAGGAGAACCTGAGGAAAAGCTAGTGTGGGATGAGGCTCCAAACCAGAGGCCTCCTGCTCTCCAAAGAACCTACTCCAGCTTCTGAAACTCTTCAACTAGATTGGATTTCTGTCCAGGAGACATTCTGGCAAAAACTGTCGCATTCATCAGGATCTGTTAAAAAATATGGAAAGAGTTTATCACACAGAATACACACAGCAAGGAAGCGGGAGGATGCCACGTCAGGAGACCAGTTTGACAATTAGCATGAATTAGATTTAAGTTCAAGCTTGTAGTTAATCTGTCTTCACTTGAGACTGAAATAGCAATTTGGACTCTGTTCATAAGCATCAGACCACTTTCTAGTATAGGAGTTACTCGTCTCTAATCTCTCTACGTATCATTGAGTCATTATTTTATGATTTCAACAGAGTGGGGATTTCCCAGGAGACACAGCTCCTTCCCTCCATTGGCAAGACCCAGGCACCCAAACATGATGAGGTCCCACTGGAGCCCTGTATACAATAAGGACTGAACAGATGTCCAACCGACCTGAGCCCCCTTAAAGTATACAGACGGTGTACAGGTAGCATCGCCGTGACCACAGCTGGCATTTCTAGAGTGCTTTAAGGCTGGCGGAACCCTTTACACATATTATTGTCATCACGTTTGATCCTCGTGACGACCCAAGCGTTTTTTCTGGTTGTCCCCCATTCCTGGAATGCTCTGTCTCCCCCAGTCGGACTATGGATGCTCTTGGCTTCTTTTAAGTCCCAACTAAAATCCCAACTTTGACAGGAATCCTTCCCTAACCTCTCTGAATGCCGGTCCTTTACTTTTTAATTATTTCCTGTTTATTCTGTACATATTTGTACATACATACATCCTGTATATATCCTGTGTATATTTGTTTGCGTGTCGTCTTTCTCATTAGATTGTAAGCTCTTTGAGGGCAAGAACTCTTTTGCTTCTTTTTACAGCCTCAGCACTTAGCAGAGTACCGGGAATATAGCAGGTGCTTAAGAAAGATTGATCGATTGGCTGATTCATAGATATTATTGGCCCCATTTTACAGATGAGGAAACTAAGGTTGAGAGGTTAAGTGACTTGCCCAGGGTCACACAGCTAGTAAGCGTCTGAGGCAGGATTCAAACTCAGGTCCTCCTTACTACAAGGCTAGTGCTTTTTCATCCACTATGCCAACTGGCTCAATAAAATCAATATAAGCTCAATACAAGGCAGAGCATTTTAAGATTTGTGACGCATGCGTACCTAGTGAATTACCATTAAACATGAAAAGTTCCCTTGGGTGAGTCAGAAGAAAATGACAAGAGCCAGTCGCCCCATTGGCTGGCCTGGGAAGTCTGGGTAATTTGTCCAGCTCTCACATTGGATTCAGTGATCTTTGGCAGCTGGGTAACCACATCAGCCAGACCTGGCCAGAAGGGTGCCAGGCCCAGAAAGAGACAAACTCCTGCTGAGAGATGGTGGTTCTACTCTATGATGGGGGTGGGGCGATCAAGAATGGAGCGGTCTGGGCTTGATCAAACTTCATTGGTGGTCACAGGCCAGGATGAAAAGGATTTAGGCATTAGAAAAGTAAAGACAATGGAAATCCTCACCCACAACAGGACAGTGTGCACTCAAATGCATGTCTACTCAAGCAGGGGCCTCATTTACCAGTCCTCTCTTTACTTTGCACAGCCCTGCCTCAAAGTCATGGTCTTACCTTCCTAACGTCATCGATCTTCTTTGACAATGAAGGACCAATAACAACAACACTTTGTGTATATTTTGCCTTGTAGCACTTTCCTTCTCGTCTGAGTCTCCCATCTCCATGCTTTTACCCAGGCTGTACCCCATGCCTGGAATGATTCCCTCCTCACTTTCACATTTCAGAATTCCTTGTTTGCTTCACATGTGCTCAATACAAATGCCCCCTTCTATAAGAGGCATTTCCTGATCCTTTGACACTCACCTGCTAGTGCCTCATCAATCACTTTGGATCTATTTTGTATCCTTTTTTTATATATACCTATATATGAAAATGTCATTCATTCTTGATTGATTGTAAGCTCCCTGAGGCAGGGAAAGGGTCATTTTTGTCTTTGTATTCCTTGCACCTAGCATGGTGCCTTGCCCTTCTAATCCAATAAACATTTATTAAGCACCTACTCTGTTCCAGGCACCACCCTTAAGAATCTTGTAGCATATAGTAGGTGGTTAATAAATGCTTCTTCATTGATTGCTCTCCTCTTCACCAAACTCCTTCTTTGCCCACCACCCACCTCTGTGGCCTCTTTGTCTCTTGTTCTGGAGGAGTGGCACTTTTGCTCAGAATCATAACTTACTTACCAGTGGAAAGTTTGAACTCCTAGGGGCTACAGAATAACAACTGGCATTCAAAGACTTTGAAAAGCAACCTACTTATCCCATTAGAGCTCCTACTACTCCCCAACACAAACCTATTCGACCCCACTCAATGTACCCAGAACAAATTGTGCTCATTCTCAACTTAACATCTTTTCTCATGCTAATTGATTCTAACTTCTACCCCACTCCCAGTTCCTTTGTTTTCCTGTCCCACATTTCCAAAACCTATCAATCCTTGAGGCTCAGCTCAAGCCCCATTCTAACCCAACTGTTCAAGCCTGTGGTTATCATCTCATTTTCTGCGCTGATCAAACACTCAACTTCTTCACCTCTCACTTAGGCCTTCCATCCCATGGTGCCCTGCACTCTGACTGAACTGCTTCACATACATACCACACACCCTGGGTCCTTAATCAGATTGAAAAGCTCTAGCGAACAGAACCATGGCAAGGACTCTTTCTGAGTTTCTTCAGGATCTAGGACAGCATTCTATGGCTTCACATCAACAAAAATGACATAAAATAACAGGAAACTTCCCAGTGTGCTTGCACCATGCAGGTAATCTCTCGATGATTCAGGACCTGACTTTTTAGTTTCTGGAATCAAGTCAGGGCTGGTCAAGGCTCTGCAGGCTCTTAAGTTGGCTGATGTCTTTTCTAAAATGTAGTGCCCAGAATTGAACCCAATAGAATACAGAGGAGTTATCCCCACTTTGTCGCTGGAAGCCATGCCTGTGTTAATGTGGCACATAATTGCCTTAGTTTTATTGCTTGTCATGTCCCTGCTAGTTCACATCAAACTTGCAAACTCCCCAAATGTTGTTACACTGGTGCCGAGAACTGCCTGCCTCATCTTGGGGACTTGTTTGCACCCACAGTCATGACTTCACATTTGCCCCCAAATACTGTCATCTGATTCTATCAGGACTACTATTCTAGTTTATTGGAACCTGTTGGGACCCTGACTTTCAAACAGTTTGCAATCTCTCCTTCTTAACTTTGTGTCACCTGTACATTTGCTCAAAATGAAACCTGTGCCTTTAGTCAATATCACTGAACTGGCAGATATCCCCAACCTACTAAGCCATTCTCAAAGGATTTCATACAGTGAGTGAAATCAATGGTGGAAACATTGTGAATCTAGTCCCCAAACTTACTTTTGGCAGTAGACTGCTGAAATGTTGGCTTATCACCTGATAGGATTTCCCAGTCATGGCAAAGTGATAACTTCTTCCTTCATTTCTGGGTCTGCCGACATCTTGCCCGATGTTAATATAACTGTCCTGCAAGCCAGGCCATGGTTACTTAGGAACTTGCAACTGAAAACATTGATTGGTCAAAACCATAAGCACCTTCCTAGCAGCATGATGGAAGCAGATCAGGGCCACTTCATTCTCCTTCTCAGGCATCCCCACTCCACATGTCCTATGGAAACTCCCCTCGCTGGATGAGCACACCCTGTACACTTACAGGAAAGGAAGCAGCAATTCTCCCACCAGACCTGGGCTTCCCATAATGACATTAGCTTAGCCAAATAGAGATGGGGACATTAGGCTGTCATTACTATAGCTCTAAGAAGGATGATTATCATACCTCCCATGTGATTCTTGGATAACAAAATGTACCAACACTGGACTAGGAGTCAGAAAAACCTGGGCTCAAATCCCACCTTAAATACACCCTAGCTATGTGACCTTTGGCAAGTCATGTCACCTTTGGGGGCCTCCATTTCCTCATCTAGACTCTAGCTCTAAGTCAGTGATTCTCTGCTCCTGGTCAATGCAGAGCTTAGCCAGACTCTCCCCAAGGGAAGACTCCCAGTATTCCAGCCTTCTAGACTTGGTTCTCCTTGCTCAGCTCACTGTGGTCCCACAACGACAAGACAGAAATGGGAAAGTGACAACATTTAAACATTTTCTGTGGGGAAAAGCAGATTTTGGTTTTCCAGGGTGTCAGTATTCTCAGTTGTGCCCTGGCTCACCTTTGGCTCAGTGGCCATTTTGGAAACATCAGAAATAGCGGAAATGATTTTTCTTTAAACTGGCCTCTCTGGCACAAGGCACATATTTCTTTAGGAATAATAAAGAAAGGGTAGTTTTTTTCCTAGCAGTGGAAAAAAATTGGACACCTGGGATACTTCTTGTGAGTTATGTATGCACAGTACATGGCACGTAATAGGAGATGAGCAAATGCTTGCTGCCTAATGGCCTCTGATGGAACTGAATTAGATGGAGAAACGTAGGACCCAAGATTAGAGTCAGGGGGAATACAGACAATGTCAAGCCCAATCTTCTTCTTTTGTTAGATGAAGAAATAGAGGGCCACAAAGGTGCACTGACTTGCTGCTCTAGCTTGTGCAGGTAGGAACTGGCAGAGTCAGGATTCGAACCCATGTTCCCTGACTCCAGACCTAGCTCCCTTCCCTTTCCTCTCCACTTCATCTCCCAGCCTTTGGAGGTCACATGAAGCATGACCCCTTTGGCAGCAGAGGTTGGGGTGGTCACTACAGAATCTCCTGCAACATTTCATGGAACTGTACCCACCCCCACCCCCCACCCTGGTGTCATAGGCCTTACCTGCTTGTCTACTCTCTGCACTTACCTGGTTTCTGTAGCCACAGCATTTTCTGTCTTCTAGAAGCGTCCAAGTGACTGAGGCTGGTGAGGATCCTTCAGTCTCATTGGCTTCAATGAGAATGACTCTCAGGCTTTCGGCAATCATCCCTGATTTCCTGGCCACAGTGACTGCAGTCTGCAGGTTGTCACCTGTAAACATCAGCCGAAGGACCTCTTGGACAAAGGGATGGTGTATGATGATCCCAGATTGAAGCGATGGTGAGGGAGAGATTGCTGAGGCATAAGAACCAAGGATCACAGGCGTAGACCAGGAAGGAGCCTAGAGGCCATGAGTTCAGGCCTTATATGCACAAGGACCAGAAAGTCTAGAGAAATACAGCGGACTGTGTGAGAACACCCGGGTCACAAGCGACCAAGCCACAGTCAGAGCCAAACACATTTGTCTGTGTTCAATTCCAGCAACACAACATCTGGAGCGCTGAAAAACAAGACTGACCCAAGACTTGGACTAGGGCTGGAAGATGGGGCGGGGGGGGCATGAGGAGAAGCTCCTCAGATGCACAGATCACCCAGGGGGCTGCTCCTTGGAACCTGCCGAGCTCTTCCTAGTTAATGCCACAAGTAATGATGACGAGTCAGGTGTTGTGCTGGGCACCAGGGATAGAAAGACAAAGCCAAATAGCACCTCCCCCCACCCCAGGAGCTTCTGCTCTGCAGCAGCGAAGACAAGAGAACCTAGCAAGCCTCAATAGGTGGGAACATTGGGGAATGGTTTTGGAAATGTCTTGGCCCGCAAGCCAGTCACTGCCTGTGATTACAGAGGCTCTTAGCTTCTCTGTCAGTGGCCCCTACCCTCAGCAACTCTACAAGAAGTGGTCAAGAAGAAACTGGTGCATCGGCAACCAGAGGTTTACTGTGTCTCATTCAGCCAGTCAACAAACATTTATCAAGCTTCTACTCTGTGTCAAACACCATGCCAAGTTCTGGGGATGGAAATAGAGGTAAAAGACAGTCCCAGCTTTCAAAGAGCTTGGAGTCTGATGGGGACAACAGGCAAACAAGTGTGTGCAAACAAGATCTATAGAAGATGAGCTGGAAATGATTCAAAGAGTAATGGCATTAGCCTTAAGGAGGATCTGCTGACACATGCAGGACACCTGGGAAGCCAGGAGATGCAAACGAGGAGGGAGAGAGCTCCAGGTGTGGGGGACAGCCAATAACAATGCCCAGAGCTGGGAGATGAAGTGTCTAACAGGAGAAATGTCACGGGGACCAGTGTCACTGGATCACGGAGTACATGGAGATGACTAAGGCATAAGAAGATTGGAAATATAGGAGGGTCCAGGTTATGAAGCCAAACAGGGTTTTATATTTGAACCTGGATGTGATAGAAAGCCAGAAGAGTTGGTTAAATGGTGGAGGGACATGGTTAAATGGCGGAGGGACGTGGTTAAATGGCGGAGGGACGTGGTTAAATGGCGGAGGGACATGCCATAGGCAAACTTGTGCTCAAGGAAGATCAATCTGACAAGTGAATAAAGGATGAATTTAAATGGAGAGAGATTTAAGGCAAGTAGACTGCCCGCCCCACACCAAGAGGCTACTGAAGTCGTCCAGGCATGAGATGATGAGGGTGTGCACAGGGGGAGGTCAGGGTCAGAGGAGAGGAGGGGATATTTGGGAGATGTTGCAATGGCAGAATTGACAGGACTTGGTAGCTGATTGGATCTAGGGGGTGAGAGTTAGGAGCAGATGGTAACAACCAGCTCCCTTAAAAGGGGATGACATGTTCTTAAGTTTTATCTGCTTATTAACATTTTCTCTATCACTTTCATAAATGGA
This sequence comes from Phalanger gymnotis, assembly GCA_028646595.1. Classification (NCBI taxonomy): domain Eukaryota; kingdom Metazoa; phylum Chordata; class Mammalia; order Diprotodontia; family Phalangeridae; genus Phalanger; species Phalanger gymnotis. The sequence continues at coordinate 7,839 of JAQQSZ010019599.1, forward strand.
GATAATCAACAAAACAACAAAAAAATCTAATTTATAACATTTGCCAATTTTGAGGGGTAAATATGTTTAAAATTTAACAACTGACCTTTGTGAGAAAGTCCAAATTGGTTCTAGTAAACCCCTGCATCAACAGGTAAAACTTACATGAAGGGCCAGCAAAAGACTGGGCAATGAAAAAGAGAGAGGTCAGAGAGGAGAAACAGGAGAAAAGAGTGTCCTGAAAACCTAGAGAGAATGTCAAGGAAGAGAAAGTGACCAACAGAGCCAGTGACAGCAGAGACATCAAGTAGAATGAGGATTGGAAAAAAAGCCACGGAGAGAAAAGTTTGAGCTGAGAGACGAGGTCAGAAGCCGGACTCCAGAGAGTGAAGAAATGAGTGAGAGCAGAGGAAGGTAAGGCATCGATTGTAGGCCATCTGCTCCAGGACTTTGGCCAAAAAAGGGAGAAGAAAGAAAGCTACAAGGTGGAGGGAGATGTGGCGATGTCTGTTAGTAGATAACAGAGAGAGTTAAGATCGCTGTGAGAGCCCAAACGAGAGGGGGGAATCTGCCAGCAGAGATGGAATTGGGATCACTTGTGCAGGCAGACGGGTTTGCCTTGGCAAAGAGAAGGGCCATCTCTTCCTGGAGGATGGGGGTGAAGGAGGAGATAGTGGCCCATGGTATCTGGGGGATGTGAGATGAGGAGGAGGAGGGGAGAAGGGGGAACTCTCAGCGAACGACCTCGATATTTTCAGTGAATAAGTTAACAGGCTCTTATTTGGAGGGGAAAGGCCGCTCCTTCCAGTGACAAGCAGCGGGCACGAGCACACGCGACCTGCCTTCGGAAGCCCAGCCTCCTGCGTACCTGTGACCATCGCTGTCCGGACGTGCGCCGAGGCGAGCTCCTCCAAGACCGGCCCGGTCTCTTCCTTCAAGCGATTCTCCAAGATCAGGAGACCCAGGAACGTCAGGTTTGATTCCACCTCCTCCCTTGAAGCATTCGAAAGAGGAAAAAGAGAAAAAGACACGTCAGCCTCTACCAGACAGGCAGTGAGAGCGACTCATCTCCCGCCAAGCAGAGACAGACAGAGACAGAGACAGAGAGAGAGACAGAGACAGAGACAGAGACAGAGACAGAGAGAGACAGAGACAGAGAGAGACAGAGACAGAGAGAGACAGAGACAGAGAGAGACAGAGACAGAGACAGAGAGAGACAGAGACAGAGAGAGACAGAGACAGAGAGAGAGACAGAGAGAGACAGAGACAGAGAGACAGAGAGAGAGAGACAGAGAGACAGAGACAGAGAGAGAGACAGAGACAGAGACAGAGACAGAGAGAGAGAGAGGCATGGAGAGAGATGAGCGAGGGAGACATTTAAAAGAACATCAATCGATGAATCTGCTTTAGTCTGGAAGAGGAGCTGGAGGACCTTGTGCCATCTGGAGGGGTTAGCCCGGCTTTTGTTGCCTTGGAGTCTTAGCAAGAGGTTACAGCTCCAGTATTCACCACAGCAGACTCTAAGGGAGACCGGGGAATAGAAACATCGACATCTCTAAGGCCAGAGGCCCGGTCACCAGCCAAGTCTCAACCAAGACATTCTCCGTCCCAGTCTTTCAATGTCCTCAAGGCATTTCCATTCTGCTCAGGGGTGTGTGTGTGTGTGTGTGTGTGTGTGTGTCTGTGTGTCTGTGTGTGTGTGTGTGTGTGTGTGTGTGTGTGTGTGTGTCTGTGTGTCTGTGTGTCTGTGTGTGTGTGTTCGTGTCTGTGTGTGTGTCTGTGTGTGTGTCTGTGTGTCTGTGTATGTGTATGTGTGTATGTGTGTGTGTTCTCACACACAGCAGAGCATCAGAAACTGACATCCATCACAAGAACATTTTCAAGGTCTAGCACAGGACCAAACTGTCAGAGAAGCTCTTAGCCCTGAATGCTGGGAAGCAAACGTTTCCTGATTGATTTCTCTGAGACCTGGAGACCTCTGGCAGCCTGAGGCACCAGGCACCATATGCTGCCTGGAAGTAAGAGTGACTATAGAGAACAGGTGGGAGGAATGCAGGAGGGAGGAAGTGCAACTAAAGAGAAGTGTTTGATTCTGGCATGCTGGGGGTGCCCCCCCCACCCTCAATGTTCTCAGCCTCCTCTCACCCCCCCCCTTATCCTTTCCTTTCCTCTCTGTCTCTTTCTCTCTCTCTTCCTCCTCTTTCTCCTCCTCTCCTTCTGTCTCTCTCCCCCTCCCTCTTGTCTCTTTCTCTCTGCCCTGCCCCACTCTGTGTGTGTGTGTGTGTGTGTGTGTGGGTGTGTGTGTGTGATTTTGCATATACATTTCCTCCTGGCATATACATACACTTACACACTCCCATTAATGTACACGCTCACTCACAAATACACACACACACACACACAATCACATAAAAGATAAGCTCCCTGCAGACAGAACTGTTTAACGCCATGTTCTATGCCTAGTAAGTTCTTAATCAGTGATTGTCAAGTTGAACTGTAGGGCTCCCAACATAC
>JAQQSZ010019600.1:0-10331 GCA_028646595.1 Phalanger gymnotis
AGCAAAAAAACGGGACTGTGAAATATCCAATAAACAGTTGGTGATAAGCAACTGAATCTTAGAAGAGAGAATATAGCTGGATATATAGTTCTGAGATGTATCTTATACAGCTAGTAGGTCTAGTGAACACAATCATTACTTTATACAAAGTTATGCCAATTCAACAAATGACATTCTATGATGGCTTTCATCTTCAGGGCGTGGCTCATAAAGACTCAGGGGACATTCACACATCTCCAATTGCTGAATACTTGAGGACAGTTTATTTCTGAATTCCACAGGGTGAGCTGGGGACCCCTCCCTGTCTATTGATAGGATTCAAGATAATGGTCCAATCATTCTTACCGTTCTTCACACATGACTTCTTCTCTCATCTTTGTGCCACTGTGTTGACTACTCTCCATGCCTGGAATGTTCTCTTCTTCACCTCATCTCTTAGAATACCTGGCTTTTTTTCAAGACAACTCAAATTCTACATTTCCCAGTTTCCCTAGCTGCTAGTACTGTCTTCTCCTTCCCTCAAAGCTCCTTACATCTACTCCGAATTTTGTCATATATCTGTATATATTATACAAATATTATATACCCACATATTTTTGTATATGTATATATGTATACATGTTGTCTCTCTCATTAGAACATAAGCTCCCTGAGGGCAGGGACTATTTTTCCTGCTTTGTCTTTATATTCCCAGAGCTTAGGCACAGTGCCTTGCACATAATAAGCACTCAATAAATGCTTGCTGGTTGGTTTATTGTTGCATGATAAGGACATTAAAGTTTTGGAAAACATGGCATCATTTGATTTAGTAAACATTTATTAAATACCTACTACATGCAAAGCACTGTTGTTTCTACCTCCACAAACATCTCCTGTCCCTTCTCTCCAAACAAGATAACCTTTCATTACCTCACTCACTTGGAGTGCTGCAACAGCCTCCCAATTGTGCTTCCAATTTTCAGTCTCTTTCCCTCCCTATTGAACACAGAAAAAACAAAACAGTTCCTCCCTTCAAGTGTTAAATGAAACTCCCCAGGGGGATTTAGCATTTGCTTAATCCTGTTATTTATGGATTTCAAAATCACAAACAGTTTTATCAAGAATGAATTGTGGTGTTCTGTGTTCCCTTCATGACCAGGAAAAACAAGGCACAGAAAGGTGGGCATTACTCACAGGGAGTTCATCAGAACAACAGGGGTGGAACCACTTAATTCAAGAGTCTATCTACTATAGCATTCTATGGTTTATATTCTCTTTTCTTATTTTTGGCAATAGCCTCTTGTTGCTGGGAAGGGCATGGCCAACGTTGGGGGGAAGTGGGGAATGGAGCTTATTCTTTTATAATAAAAGTATCTCCAGTTTCTACTTGGCCCCCACCACTACTTGGGTCCTTCTTGGCCTAAGTCAGGCTTTCCCCATCATTTTGGCATTCACAAAGGTAACATTCCACAGAGGGCAATGAGGGCACTCTTTTCCTCTCCATTATTCACTAATGTTTAATGGCATTTAAGGCTTTGAAGCTGCTCTTTTGAAATCAGATCTAAAAATACCACTTCACAAGGCAATAAACTGATCTCCAGAGAAAACAACTGGGGTGAAGTCTTGAGTTACTATTCACTGCAAAGGATTAGCATTACAGGGCAGGCCATTTTCCTAGCATCGCAACCACTCTAGGTGTTGCCCTCATCCAGGATGGGATGGCGACCAATCAAGTAAGCCAATCATTTACCATTTTGGTTGTTTTTTTGTCAAGGCTATCTGTCAGATTTGGTACAGGAAGCACAAAGCTTAAAATTACCCGAGTGAATAAGAGAGTCCCCAAGTTACTTACAGTCAAATTAATCAGTAGAGCAGCGAGAGGAATAAAGGAAGACCATGTCAAACAAATGTTTTACATCATTTCCTACTGCAAGGTCTGTAAAAAAAAAAAATGTGGGTAGGGTGGGAGTTCATTTTCCAGCTGAGGAACAGCGGAACTGATGCTGACTTTATGAAATCAATTAGAAAGCAGGGAGCTAAAACAAGCTTGGAATACTGACAAACTCCAAGGAAACAGAGAAACCAGATCTTGCGTCATTTAATAGTACTTAAAATTTCTTTAAATAGGCCTTTCATCTGAAATTGGTTTATAAACAATGTCTCAGGCATGCCTCGGCCGCTATAATGCAACTCTCTAGAGGTGCCCAGCAACCAGAAGCCCTGCTCTATTAAAACCAAAGGACCTAATAATATTAATAATACCACCACCAACACAAACCCTAATGTTTACACAGTGCTTCAAGGTTCGTAAAACACATTATGTATATTTTTTTACATGTTCTTCACAACAACCCTGTGAGGTAGATGCCATTGTTCCCATCTTACAGACGGCAACCCAGTCTGAGAGAGGTTAAGTCACTTGCCCAAGTGTTACACGGCTAGTATCTGAAGCAGAATTTGAACTCCTATCTTCCTGACTCCAAGTCCAGTATTCTATTAACTATCCCATCTAGCTGCTTTCTCACAGCAAATTGATCATCTTATCTCTAAGGGACCTCCAGTTCTCAGAAGGAGGGTGTTCTGTCTCTTCAAGTGTCTTCTTGTTTGTTGTCAAGCACTTGCCATGGGCCATACTGAAAGGAAATCAGTGGGGCTCTTGCTATGAATCCTGAGCATTGGCCTTGTCTAGATATTGGTGTGACCTTGTATGAGTCACATAAGCTATCTGGATCTCAGTTTCCTTATCATTAAAATGAGAAAGAATGTTAGGCTATGTGACCTCTGAGCATCCTTCCAGTCCTAAATCTACGATGCTGGGGTTGATCTTATGGCACAAAGAACTGAAGGCTCCTGCATTCATGCACAACAGCTCTTGGTTGGCCTGTGTCTGTAGAAAAAACTAACCTCTTTTTTTCTTTTCTCAGTATTTCCCCTAATATCCACATTCTTCTCTCCAACTCCCAACACCACGGACACCATCCTTCAAAAACTTTACTTTCTGACTGCAGAACATATATCTTGGTAAAAACCTTACTCAACTCAAATGCTTCCTCTATTTTAGACAACCTTCCCCAGTAAACAAATTTTTACTATTCCCATCAATCTCAAATTGTTTACTTCTCCATGTTGTCCTCCATGCTCATGGGTCCCTCAAAGGCAGAGACCGTCTTGCTTGTTTTTCTATTTTGTCTTTTCATCCCCAGCGTGTAGTGAATATTACTTTTCATTTTTTGTAGGGGGAAGGGTAGTTGCACCCATGATTTCACTGACATAGCTTCCCTTGGTAGAAATCACTGCCTCTTCTGATACAGATTTGCAATTTGTCTTCAACGAACAGTAAGAGTTCTTAAGCTGGAGTTTTCTTCAATATTTTGCTAGTCATGTTTCAATGTCATTGGTTTCCTTTGTAATCCTGTGTGTTTCATTTTATGCATTAAAATACAATCTTGGCACATGCCTGTGGTCCTTGCAACTAAAGGAGGCTGAGCTTTCCATGAGGCGGAAGTAGATCACTTGGTCTCAGGAATTCTGAATTTTAGGAGGGGCAAAGCCTATCAAAGGATCTGCATTGTCAGGCAACAAAACTTTGAGTACCTGAAAACAGGGCACCACCAGGCTGCCTGAGCAGGAGTAAACAGACCCAGCTCAGAAATAAAATAGTCAAAGCTTCTATGCCAAACAGAAGTGGAATTGGGGCATGCATGGCTGCCTGGTCTTGCCTGGGCAAGAGAGCATCTAAACAAATGAGTGATTGAAGGAATATGAATGAATGAATGATATCCATAAGTTTTACCAGACTGTCAAAGGGATCTGTGACACAAAAAAGATTTGGAACCTCTAATTTAGAATCTTAAAGAGTTGTGTGAGGCTCTGAGACTTATTTGTCATCACATAACTAGTAGATGTCAAAAGCAGGACTTGAACCCAGGTCTTCTGGACTCTAAGACTGGCCTGTTATCCACCACTGTCATGCCTTGGGGAGAAAAAAATAACCAGCCCTTAATAAATGCTTATTTAATTTAATTTACTCCTACATGCCAAACATGACTGACTGAATTGAGTGGATGGATGGATTCCTGTTAGTTGAGCCAAGACTAAACTATGACTTGCATCCAAGGCTCAGCCTCTGAGTTTCTGAAAGGCGAAAAGACTGGACCATTCCTGTTGGGGATTTGAAGCTGTGGGCCTCAGTGGTCTTGGCACATGGTTCAGTGAAGCTGCCATCTGGGTCAGTGACAATGGAGTATTTAAGCTACCAGGTGGCAAAATGGGCCTAACTAGAGGTGGAGATGATGTCAGTGCTCTATAAAGCCCCATTCCTGGCTCTTCCTTACAGAGGAGTCACTTTTCTAGAAAATGCGACCATATTTAGATTGGCACCCAGTTCCCACTTGCAAAATTTGTATGCTCTATGTTACTTTACATCAATACTTCAGAACTTATTACACCATGCTTGCATTTACTTGTAACACATGTCAAGGCATTTTATTTTCTATAAGGCACTGAAAGTGCTTTGGTTTCCTTTTTTAAAGAGCTATGGTCATTAAATAAGTTTCCATTGTATCATGCTCTAGCTTTGGTATGGGACTGAGAAACTCTATTCTATAAAGAGATTTTTGCTGTTCAACGGGCTTTATATCCCCAAGGTGTAAGGTAGTGAAGTGGGTCCTATATTGCACTTTCAACACCACAAGAGGAGGCCTCTTCACTATCATAAAGGACTCAGCTTTCAGCATGGTGGGAGTCTTATTACCAATGTCTGCCTTCAGAGAAGTCGAAAAGATGAAAAAGAAAAGGCAATCATGCAGGTTTGCCTGTTCGACAAACACCTGAACTTCAGCAACACCCTGAGTTACTAGGTGTGAGCGCAGTTAAGAGAGGAAAAACTGGCTCAGCTTTGTAGGTTCAGGTGATTCTAAAGAGTTGGGATCCCAATTAGGGAGCTACAGATAATCTGCCGAATACGCTTTTATAAGTGACCATAGATAGAATAAGGAAGAAATAAGAAAGAATGGCTTGTGTGGAAACAGCCCTAATTTTCTAATGATTATTCAGCCAAGCAATCAATAAATAATCAAATAAGAATAATTAATAATTAAGTGCCTACTTTGTGCCAAGCACTGTGCTGATTGATGGGGCTACAAAGACAAATATGAAATTGTCCTTGCCTTCAAAGGGGTTGCAATCTAACGGGAGGGATGGGGAGGAAACAAGTATTATTAAGCAGCTATTTAGGTGACAGGCATTGTGCTAAATGAATTACAAATTTTTCATTTGATCTTTAAAACATCCTGTGAAGTTGGTGCTATAATTCTCACCATTTTATAGTTGAGCAAAATGAAGCAGACAGAGATGAAGTGCTTTGGGTCCTATGTACACATATAAATAGATTCTAGAGAGATAGATAGGTAGATAGATATAGGTAGAGATGTAGAGATAGGTATGTAGATGGGTAGGTAGATAGATACATAGATGGATGATAAGGAGAGATAGATAGACAGACAGACAGACAGACAAAGCTTTAGATATAGATATAAAAAATAAATACAGATAATTTTAGGAAAGAGGCATCAGTTGCCAGGTGAATAGGAAAGACCTTATTGTGGAAATTTTGAAGGATGCTAGGGATTCTGAGAGGGGTTCTTAACCTTTTTTATATGTCATGGAAGCCTTTGGCAAAGCCTATGCACCTCTTCTTGGAATATTTTAAATACATAAACTACGTAGGATTAATTTTAAAGCATATTGAAATAAAGTTATCAAAACATTTAAAAAAAGTTCAAAGATTCTAAGGTAAGAATCCTCATTAATAGGCCAAATATCTTCAGTAGATAACAATATGGCACTTCACCATGGCCCACTCTTTCTTCTTTTTTTTTTCTATTTCCTCCAATGGCTTTTTTCATATTTGCATCTTCTTTCCCACTTTTACTCCTCACTTTCTCCTCTTCTTTTCTGCCTATGGGTTATTCCTTCCAAGGTTACCACAGTATCAATAGACTAAGGAAGTCACTGATTATCACCTTAAGCATCAGTTATAAATATTCACTGACCAATAATTAGGCTTCCTTTCACAAAGAGAGCTACTGTTTCCTATTGATAGGATCTAAGAGCTAGAGCTGGAAGGAATTTCAGGGACCATCTAGTCCAAACTCCTTGCTTTACCGAAGTCTAAGTGACTTGCCCCAGGTCACACAGAGAGTAAGTGCCAGGAATGGGATACCTGTCACGAATTGTAGGAAGCCATTGAGCCCAATCCCCTCAGTTTACAGATGAAGAAACTGAGGTTCTGAGGGGTTAAGTGAATTGCTCAGAGTAAGTATCTGAGGCAAGATTTATTCTTGATGCTAGTCCAGTTGGCTATCCATTATGCTACCTAGGTGCCTCTGCCTCTACAGTCATTATTGCCACCTGGTTCTTCTTCTCTTTGGTTGTAAACTTTCCTGCTATCTTTGACTTTATGTGTGTATATGTGTGTTGTATGTATATGTGTATATATATATATATATACACATATACATATACATACATACGCATGTGTGTATATACCTTGCAATAGAATTTTGGGGTAACAGAAATGGACCTTTTAGTCACTATTTAACATAATTCCAAATGGCTTTTCAATGAACTGATTCCCAGCTCCACAATGGTGTATTAGTGTGCCCATATTTCCATAGTAACATCAGAACTATTTTTAACTTGTGTTACTTTTGCCAATTTTCTGGGTATGAGATGAAATTTTAGCATTATTTTAATTTATACTTCCTTTATTATTATAATTTACTATTATTATTATTAGCAACCCTTCATATAGTTGTTAATAGATGGAAATTCTTCTTTTAAACACTGCTCCTGTATCTCCTCTGACTACTTATCTATTCCAGAATTACTCTTAGAGTAGGATTTAGATTAGGCATTGCTTTGGGATTAGGAAGGCCTAGATTCCTGTCCTACCTCTGATAAGACTAGTTTCATTGCATTCAGGTTGCTGATCTGAATCTGAATCAGGTATGGGAATACCCACCTCTCCATATTGTTGATATGTTGTGACTTTCTTGAATGCCATGGGCATATGGCATTTTTCATATTCCAGGTACAATTTTTTTAAAAGAAAGCTCTCCTGTTTAGGGTTCTCTGGAAAGAACAATCCATTTTATCAGCTTGGTTCCTTAAGGCATCCTGCAGTACATAGGAGGGTGTTTCCAAAGAAAGGTCAAATACAACCCTCTAAAAGGCTAAATGAGCCAAAGAGCCCTGCAGAGCATAAGACAAGGTCATCCCACATCCACTTTGACCTTTCAGGAACCAGAAATAGGCCTTCTTTCATTGTCCCTGACAGTGCTGCCCCCAACGTTGCTCAACTCTCAACCCTCCCCATATGGAAAGAGAATATCAGGTCCAAGTGGCACCAGATGCCATCTTGGTCTTGCCTCTAGTCAGACAACTATTCTTGCTGAGCCAATTCAAAGAAAACAAGGGAAAGGCAGTTATACAGGGTAGTGGAGGTGGAAGACCTTTAGAAGGGATACGTTAACAAAACGTTCCCATGTGGTATTTAAAAACTCACTGGCTGTGAGCAAAAAAGTAAACGGATTACTAGTTGTCCATCTGGTGGAAGGAAGAATTTAAGATCATGCTTTGGGAATTTTGTTCTAAAAAGAAAAAAAAACCATACCACATGGACCAAATCTGGGAAGCAGGACTAAACAATCAAATCCTGCCTCATAAACTGTTTTTAGCAGGACTGCTTAGGAGGTGCTTTTAATAAAGCACATGTCTGTCATTTGAAGTCCATAAAAAGTCTCCATATGAAGCACTGCCTCCTATGATGTATAACCAGCATTACTCTCTTTCAGTGACTTTTTTTTTCTAGCCCTAACTGAGAAAACGAGAAGCCAAGCATATTTTTACCCTGAGAGCTGCTTCCACGCCCCATATTACACCTGCAGAGAGACTAAACATTTTAGACTCACAGTTAATTACCCCTTCCAAAAGGACGTGTTAAAAAAAAAAGGCACAGGAAAGCCCTGTGGAACCCATGGGATATCAATCAAAATGTGAAGAGAATTAATCCCTCAGGATAAATGACTTGGCAGGGAACAGGCCGACTTTTATTAAAGGCCCTGTTGCATTCCCCCACAGTAAGAAAGGGTCTGTTAACATCAAACGTAGAGCCCACATGGATTAAATTAGGTCACTCTTCATGTTACAGTTTTGGGTTTCATAAAGTGCAGCTTGTGGTTGGATTGTATGTTTCAGATCTGAAGAGCTGGTTGATGACTTCCCAAACTCTTCAATATTGTACCACTAGTGATATTTACCGGAGCTCGACCACAGCCCTCTTCAATCTGGCATTAATAATGCAACCCCCAGTTTCTGAGCCCTCTCTGCGTTTCACTTCCCAATAAACAAATATTTGCGGTGTGTCTGTGGGCAGCTCCGCTGCTGGCATGCCTGGCCCTGGACCACATTCCACGAAGAAAGGGGACACAGCTGTGGCCCCTGGGTTAAATGCTGACAGTAATGGGGTTTCATTGGAACCACCAGGCCTTAAAAGGCTCAGCCTGAACAAGCAGAATGAGGCTCAAACTGGGACCAGATCCCAAAGGGGAAATAAGTCTTCCAAAGGTGGCTTGCCTTTGTATTTTTCTCTCACTTCCTCATTCTATCAGAAGGCTGCAGAAAGAGGCTTGAGTGACTGTTGATAGACAGAAGGTGGGTAGGACAATAAGATGGACAGCCAGCTTCCCCTCCATACATCCCTAGACACCAGGTGTTTTGTCTCCCATAATGCTTTTCAGCACAAATCTAGGCACTTGGTGGTATAGGCTCAACAAAGGCCCAGAAAGCCAGGACTGAGAAGTTTTCATTATTTATCTTACTGCTGCCAGCATTAGGCACTATTGGAAACAAAGACATCAGCAAGTCCATACCGTCTGTCTTGTTTCACTTAATTCATTTTGTTTGCAGACATAACAAGCATGTTATTTATTTAGTTGTAAGTACATACCAAAGTAAGGATGCATTCACTTTAATCCTCTAATTTAACAAGATCACATACTTCAGGAAGCCAAAGGCATTACACCAAGATTAGAATAAAGAGTTCTGTTTCCTCTTAGATTAAAATAGATATCCTGAATATTTGATTTGTGGTATGTTATTATGTTTGATATTTGGGCTCTCTCTTGCTGAGGTCTAAATTAGTGTGTTTATTAAATTCCCGGTAAGTGGCATTTTACCCACTGTGTGTACATCTAAAAGCATCTTTCAAGATAAAGTCTATCATAAAATGGGAAACCTGGCCCTCCTTTTAGACCAAGCGAACCCCGCCCTGCTTCTCCTCCCTTGCTTCCCCTCCCCCCCTTCCTTCTTTCTCCCTCTCAGAATGTTTGTGTAGCTGTGTTCTGAACTAGCAGCTCCAACCTCCCCGGGGAATCTTCTATTGATAAAGAGATCATTCAGCGAAAAGGAGAAAATATATATTTATATATCATTTTCTCCTCGCTGCACATCACTTGAGACAAGCAAAAATGAATTCTAACCATGAGGGAAATCGTACATATCCAGGCTGGCCAGTGTGGCAATCAGATCGGTGCAAAGTTCTGGGAGGTCATCAGTGATGAACATGGCATCGACCCCACTGGCACCTACCATAGGAACAGTGACCTGAGTTGGACCGGATCTCTGTCTACTACAATGAAGCCACTGGTGGCAAATATGTTCCCTGGGCCATATTGGTTGATCTTGAGCCTGGAACCATGGACTCTGTTCGTTCTGGACCTTTTGGCCAGATATTCAGGCAGGACAACTTTGTCTTTGGCCAGTCCAGGGCAGGCAACAATTGGGCCAAAGGCCACTATACCGAGGGGGCAGAGCTGGTCGATTCAGTCTTGGATGTGGTTCAAAAGGAGGCAGAGAGCTGTGATTGCCTGCAAGGCTTCCAGCTGACCCACTCACTTGGTGGAGGCACAAGCTCAGGGATGGGCACCCTGCTCATCAGCAAGATCTGAGAAGAGTACCCTGACCGAATCATGAATACCTTTAGTGTGGTTCCATCACCCAAGGTCTCAGATACCGTGGTTGAGTCCTACAATGCCACACTCTCTGTCCATCAGTTAGTAGAAAACACAGATGAAACCTACTGCATCGATAATGAAGCACTCTATGACATCTGCTTCCGCACCCTCAAGCTGACCACGCCAACCTATGGTGACCTCAACCATCTAGTGGTGTCACCACCTGCCTTCACTTCACTGGCCAGCTTAATGCTGACCTCCACAAATTGGCTGTCAACATGGTCCCTTTCCCTCGACTCCACTTCTTCATGCCTGGCTTTGCCCCTCTCGCCAGCC
>JAQQSZ010019601.1:0-10331 GCA_028646595.1 Phalanger gymnotis
TAAAGAGTTCTATATTCCAAGCCTGGGGGGATGCGCCAGCTCTGCCACACCAGCACTCCTCCTTCCCCAAGAACCCCCAACCTGGACTGGACTTAGATCTTCAGCAGCTCTTCACTCCTGCTCTCATCTGCCACTTAATTCCTCCCACCAGGTGGGCCTGGGGCCAGAAGCAACTGCAACTGTAGCTCTGTAGCTGCCCCACCTCTGCTGCCCTTGGGGTGGTGGCCAAACCTCAAACTCTATCCCAGTCTCCAGCAGCTTCTCCCACTAACCTACTCTGTTGTCCTTGGTGTTTGTGAGTTGAGAAGTCTGGTAACTGCCACAGCTCACTGATTCAGGGCGCTAGGGCACGCCCTGCCTGGATCCCGGTCTGGTCAGTCCGCACCGCCCATGCCGGGCTCAGTTCTGCTCAGCTCTACTCCCTTCTGCTCCCAGCTCCATGTGGGATAGACCTTACCCAGAGACCATCCAGGCTGTCCTGGGCTAGAGCCCTGCTTCCCCATGCTAATTTTGTGGGTTCTGCAGTTCTAGAATTGGTTCAGAGCCATTTTTTATAGGTTTTTGGAGGGACTTGGCAGGGAGTTTACGCTAGTCCCTGCTTTCCAGCTGCCTTCTTGGCTCCGCCCCCCTCTTTTCTCACATTTTCAACCTTAGTTCTTGGTTAGGGATTTGGTACTTGGATCAGCCCTCTTGGGTGAGTTGGTCAAATCATGTTTGGTTCTGACCCTGCTGCAGTCAGTCTGAATGCTGCTGCCCCTGCTGAAGCTGTAAGAGAGGCTGGTATTTGGCTCTACCCTCTGCCTCAATCCCTGACTTCTTTCTCAGTTTCCTGGTTGCCCTCTGTGGCTTCAGACCTCTACTAATCTCTTTCTCCTTCTCTTTGCATAATTCTCAGTCTGGAGCTGGTTCCATTCTCTACTGTGGCTTTAACAGCCTGCAGTAGAATATTGGAGATCGTGTTGGTCTCAGGCCTTTTACACTGCCCTCCTGAAGCTAGTGCCCAGGTGCTGAATTTGCCCTGTCTCCTGTTCTGGTTCCCAGTGATCTCAGTAGTATACCACCAGGCCCCCTTTCCCTGTGTAGTGACCTCTCTGGAGGGCAGTTCTGTCTCTGCTTACATTCTGACAGGCCAGGGCTAGGCTCTGGCTCCAGGCACACAGTTACTAAAGCTGATGCTTCCTTGTGATGCCCATGTTTAGCATGCTGGATGACTTGAGATCCATTTGCAGGAGTTCATACTCCTTTCGTTTCCCCACGTCTGCCAGCTTGTCGTCTCTATGGTTGAAGCTTGTTTCCCCAGCCTCAGTTGCTTCTGCATTCACCTGATCTGATTGTGGCTTCTCTAGTTAAATCCCTTTATCTCACCCCACCTCCTTCAGGCCAGCTTTCTCTGCAGTTCTGAACTTGATTAACTTCTCATTATTTCGTATTTTTTTCTTGGACTGTTTCTAGTATGTGTGGAAAGCTGGCCTTTTTATGATGCCATCTTAACCAGAATTCTATGAATAAATTTCAAGTTAATCATTTACATTTTGGAAATGAAAAATATCTCAGTCATTGGCTAGATAGAGATGAAGAAATGATCTGATAAGACCTGAATGGCTTCAAAGACTATAGAGGAGATAGAGGAAACAGGGAAACAAAGACTGTTAAGAAAATTCACTCTTTTCTTTTAGTAAATAGTATTTTATTTTTTCCAATTACATGCAAAGATAGTTTTCAACATTAATTTTTATAAGATTTTGTGTTACAAATTTTTCTCCCACCTTCCCTTCTGTTCCTCTCCCTCCAAGACGGCAAGCAATCTGATACAAGTTATATATGTGCAATCATGGAAACATATTTCCACATTAGTCATATTTTGAAAGAAGAAACAGAACAAAAGGGAAAAGCCACAGAAAAAAAAAAGTAAAAATACTATGCTTTAATATGCATTCGGACCCCATAGTTCTTTCTCTGGATGTGGATAGCATTTTCTGTCATGAGTCTTTTGGAATTATCTTGGATCATTGTATTGCTGTGAAAAGTTAAGTCTATCATAGTTGATCATCATACAGTATTACTGTTACCGTATACAGTGTTCTGGTTCTGCTCACTTCACTCGGCATCGATTCATACAAATCATTCCAGGTTTTTCTGAAATCCACCTGCTCATCATTTCTTATAGCACAATAGTATTTCATTACATTCATAGACCACAACTTGTTCAGCCATTCCCCAGTTGATGGGGCATCCCCTTAAATTCCAATTCTTTCCCACCACAAAAAGAGGTGCTATAAATATTTTTCTATATGTAGGTCCTTTCCCCTTTATTATGATCTCTTTAGGATACAGACCTAGTAGTGGTATTGCTGGATCAAAGGATACACACAGTTTGATTGCCCTTTGGTCATAGTTCCAAATTGCTCTCCAGAATGATTGGATCAGTTCACAGCTCCACCAACAATGCATTAATGTCCCAGTTTTCCTAAATCTTCTCCAGCATTTATCATTTTTCTTTTCTATCCCATTAGCCAATCTGATAGGTATGAATTGATACCTCGGAGTTATTTTAATTTGCATTTTTCTAATCAATAGTGATTTAGAGGAATTTTTCATATGATTTTAGATAGCTTTAACTTTTTCCTCTGAAAACTGCCTATTCATATCCTTTGATCATTTATCAATTGGGGAATGACTTGTGTTCTTATAAATTTGACTCAGTTCTCTATATATTTTAGAAATGAAGCCTTTATCAGAAACAGTTGCCATAAAAATTATTTTTCATCTTTCTGCTTTCCTTCTAATTTTGGTTGCATTGGTTTTGTCTGTGCAAAAACTATTTAATATAATCAAAATTATTCATTTTGCATTTTGTAATGCTCTCTATCTCTTATTTGCTCATAAATTCTTCCCTTTTCCACAAATCTGATGGGTAAACTATTCCTTGCTCTCCTAATTTGCTTGTGGTATCACCTTTTATGTCTAAATCATATACCCATTTTGACATTATCTTGGTATACAATGTGAGATGTTGGTCTATGCCTGGTTTCTGCCATACTATTTCCAGTTGTCCTAGCAGATTTTGTCAAATAGAGAATTCTTATCTCACAAGCTAGAATCTTTGCGTTTATCACACAATAGATTACTATATTCATTTACTACTGTGTCTTGTGTACCTAATCTATTCCACTGACCCACCAGTTTATTTCTTAACCAATACCAATTAGTTTTGATGATTGCTGCCTTTATAGTTTTAGAACTGGTAGGGCTAGGCTACTTTCCTTTGCAATTTTTTTTATTAATTTCCTTGATATTCTTGACCTTTTGTTCTTCCGGATGAATTTTGTTATCATTTTTTCTAGCTTTATAAAATAAATTTTTGGTAGTTTGAGATGTCACTGAATAAGTAAATTAATTTGGATAGAATTGTCATTAGCTTGGCCTACCCAAAACCAATTGATATTTTTCCAGTTGTTTGGATGTGACTTGCTTTATTTGAAAAGTGCTTTGTAATTTTGTTCCTGGGTTTGTCTTGGCAAGTAGACTCCCAAATATTATATATTGTCTACAATCATTTTAAATGGAATTTCTCTTTCCATCTCTGGCTGCTAAGGTTTGTTAGTAATATATAGAAATGTGGATTATTTATGTGGATTTATTTTATATCCTTCAACTTTGCTAAAGTTGTTAATTATTTCAAGAAATTTTTAGCTGATTCTCTAGGATTCCCTAAATATACCATCATATCATTTACAAGGAGTGATAGTTTTGTCTCCTCTTTGCCTAATTCCTTCAATTTCTTTTTCTTCTCTTATTGCTAAAGCTAAAATTTATAGTACAATACTGAATAATAGTCATGACACTGGGCATCGTCGTTTCACCCCCGATCTTATTGGGAAGGCTTCTAGCTTATCCCCATTATAGGTAATGCTTGCTGATGGTTTTAGATAGATATTACTTATCATTTTAAGGAAAGCTCCATTTATTCCTATGCTCTTTAGTGTTTTTAATAGGAATGGGTGCTATATTTTGTCAAAAGCTTTTTCTGCATCTATTGAGATAATCATATTATTTCTGTTGGGTTTTGTTATTGATATGGCCAATTATGCTAATAGTTTGCCTAATATTGAACCAGCTCTGCATTTCTAGTATAAATCCCACCTGGTCGTAGGATATTATCCTGGTGATGCACTGCTGTAATCTCTTTGTTAATATTTTATTTAAATTTTTTGCAGAAGTATTAATTAGGGAAGTTGGTCTATGCTTTTTCTTTCTCTGTTTTGGCTCTTCCAGGTTTAGGTATTAGCACCATATTTGTGTCATAAAAGGAATTTGATAGGACTCTTTCCCCTATTTTCCCAAATAGTTTATATAGTATTGGAATTAATTGTTCTTTAAGTGTTTTGTGAAATCTGCCTACAAATCCATCTGGCCCTGAAGATTTTTTTCCTAGGGAGTTCATTAATGACTTAATTTCTTTTTCTAAAATGGGATATACCAAGCAAAGCTAAGCATAATCCTGAATGAAAAAAATGGACATTTAATGAATTGTCAGACTGTCAGGATTTTGTTAAGCAAAAAAACTGAACTTAATAGAAAATTTGGCATAACACATCCAAGAGAAATACAAGGTACATATCAAAGACTAATTATAAGGGACTCAGTAAGGACAGACCGTTTACCTTTTATATAAGGAGATATAAAACATATGTCTAAGATTGCTCTTAGTAATTGGTTAGTTGGTAAGAAAGATTAGGGTAGACCTGAGTATGATTTTAAAAAGTAAAATTTTAGGGACAGCTAAAAAGAGTAATTATCTTACACAAATGAGGAGCAAGTGGAAGAATTGACACAGAGGAATTAGATGGGGAGGAAGAGATCTGGTAGTTCTGGAAACCTACTTTCATTGGGAATAGATGCAAGAGGGAACAATACTATATATCTAGATGGATATAAAAATCTTCTGAATGCAGAAAGAAATAAAACACTAAAGGGATAGGGAAGGGGAGAGGATAAGAGAGGGATCTTTAGAGAGGAGGGTGAGGGAGTAGGATAGAGGAGGATATAGAAGGGTATTTAAAATGGGAGGATGAGGGAAGGATCCTTGAAGGGAGAGCAGGTTAAGTAATAGGAGGGCAAGGTAGCAGGTAGAAGTAAAATAGAGAAGTCTGGAGAGATAGAAAATAAGAGATATATACAAACATAAAATAAAGATCAACAGTAGAATTTGTTAGGAAAAAGGGAGCAGGGGTGGTAATCATGATCTTGGACAAAGTTAAGGCTAAAATAGATTTAATAAAGGGAAAAACAGGGAAACTACACTGTATGTTTGCCATATTCATCAACATAGTTATAAACAATTTAAAATAACTAGACAGTATAAGGTTGGAATATTACTGTGGTGTATGAAATGATGAGTTGTTGGTGGACTTGGAAACATATGGAAAGACTTGGCCTTACAAAGGAAGAGGTTAACCACCATCAGGAAAACAGAAGACAAATAAGTATAATACAGTTTTACATAGATGCATATGAGTGTAATTGTCTATATATGAGTAGAATTGTAGATATATAAATATATATATATGTATATGTAAGTGTATGTATATATGGGTATGTGTGTGTTTGTGTATATATGTGTGTATATATGTTTATGTGTTTATATGTGTGTGCCTATACTCATATTTAATTGTAGGTTTCAGTGGGGGGATAGAGGAAGGGAGAAAAAAGGACAAAGTAAAAAGTGCACGGCAGAGAATAAAAGAAAATTTACAAGGAAGCAAAGAAAAGATGGATAGCTCTCAATACAATGCATAGTATTTATTATATGGACTTTCTTGAAGTGGAAATTTATTGCTGTATTTTGAATCTTCTTGCATCAGCTGTGCACATGGCAATGCTTTTTTTTCTTTTCTTATTGTGTATTTAAGTTTTAGTATTTAATTTTTTTAAAATTAAAAAATAAAATGGGGTTCAGTATTTTATTTTCTCTTCTGTTAATCTGGGCAATTTATATTTTTGTATACATATTCATCCATTTCACTTAGATTGTCAGATTTATTGGCATACAGTTGGGCAAAATAGTCCCTAATTA
Organism: Phalanger gymnotis; assembly: GCA_028646595.1. Taxonomy (NCBI): domain Eukaryota; kingdom Metazoa; phylum Chordata; class Mammalia; order Diprotodontia; family Phalangeridae; genus Phalanger; species Phalanger gymnotis. The sequence continues at coordinate 6,077 of JAQQSZ010019601.1, forward strand.
TTGCTTTAATTTCCTGATTTTGTTGTTGATGAATTCACCCTTTTTACTTTTGATACTGATAATTTCGTTTGCTTCTTTAATTAAATTAACCAAAGGTTTATCTGTTTTATTGTTATTTTTTCATAAAACCAGCTTTTAGTTTTATTTAGTATTTAAATAGTTTTCTTACTTTCAATTTGACTAATCTCTCTTTTGAGTTTCAGAATTTCTAATTTGGTGTTTAATTAGGGATTTTTATTTTGTTCTTTTTTTAGCTTTTTAAATTGCATGCCCAATTCATTGATCTGCTCTTTCTGTGTTTTATTCATGTAAGCATTTAAGGATGTAAAATTTGCCTAAGTACAGCTTTGGCTGCATCCTATAAATTTGGTATATTGCCTCATTATTATTATTCTCTTTGATGAATTTATTGACTGTTTTTATGATTTGTTGTTTGACCCACTCACTCTTTAGAATTAGATTGTTTAGGTTCCAGTGAAATTTTAGTCTATCTTTCCATGGCTCTTTTTTATATGTAATTTTTATTGCATCATGATCCAAAAAGGATACATTTAATATTTCTGCCTTTCTGTATTTGATTATGAGGTTTTTATGCACTAATACATGGTCAGTTTTTGTTTTGGGATCTCTTGCTTGAGGTGATTGGTGAATTCTTTCAATCCCTATTTTGCCTTCAAGTTTTCCTTGATAATTTCTTGAAAGATGCTGTCCAGGTCCTCTTTTTGATTATGACTTTCAGGTAGTCCAGGGATTCTGATACTGTCTCTCCTGGATCTATTTCCCAGGACAGTTGTTTTTCCCTTAAGGTATTTTACATTTTCTTCCATTTTCTCATTCTTTTCATTTTATTTGATTGATTCTTGTTGTTTCATAGAATCATTGACTTCCATTTGCCCAATTCTAACTTTTAAGGTGTTGTCTTCCTCAATTAGCTTTTGTCCTTTCTTTTCCATTTGGCCATTTGTACTCTTTTAGGAGTTGAAAACTTCAATGGATTTTTGTATCTCCTTTTCCATTTGGCCAATTCTACTTTTTAAGCAGTTTTCCAAGCTGTTGACTCTTTTTTCATAATTCTTTTGATCACTCTCCTTCCAATTTTTCTTCTGCTTCTCTTATATGATTTTTAAGCTCCTTTTTGAGCTCTTCTTGGTTCTTGAGGTTCTTTCTGGGGTTGAGACCACTTCCCATTTTTCTTTGGAGTTTTGCCCATAGGTATTTTGACATTGTTGTCCTCTTCTGAGTTTGTGTCTTGGTCTTCCCTATCACTATAACTTTATATGGTCAGATTCTTGTTGTTGTTGCTGTTGTTCTTGCTCATCTTTTCCTTTCTTTTAAATTTGATCTCTGCTCCTAGGGTGGAAGGGGCTCTGTCTCAGGCTTCTTGTGCCAATGGCTGCAGTCCCTGGCTGTTTACCTGGTGCTGTGCTGGTGCTGCCCTGAGCCCCACGTGAGACCCTTGTGTCTGGTGCTGTGTTGAAGGGGTTGCATGGGGGGGTGCTAGCACTGCTGGAGGCTGTAGGGGTCTCGCAGCTTACCTGGTGCTGAGCTGGGGTCCTAGTGGTGGTGTCAGGCATGTTCTAAGGCCCAGTTGAGTTTCTGTGCTTCTCCACTGAAGCACATATAGGTCTGGCCCCTGTAGGATGCCTGTTTGCCCTGGACTGTGCTGAAGCACATGGTGGTTCTCAGAGCTGGAGTCTGCTGGTTCCCCCGGCTATGCTAAGGCATGTGGGGGTCCTGGTATTGGCGTTTGCCTGCTCCACCACACTGGGGCTCAGAATCTCCTGGTGATTTGCTGAGGTGGGACTTGCTGCTGGCTTGCTGGGTCACTTCTTGTCCTAGAATGTGCTCTCCTTTTGCCTTTCTTGCCAATCCTCCAAGTCTCCTGGGGTAAAAGACTGCCCACTCCATCTTTCTGCTGGCTCCACCATTCCAGGATTTGTTCCAGGGCACTATGTTATGGTTATTTGGAGGTGAATATGGGAGAGCCATGGTGACTTACTGCTTATTCCACCATCTTGGCTTCCAGAAGTCTATCAGCCCCATTAAATTTTCTCCAGAGGTCTATCATATCTAACTTTTCTAAAATTCTGTTCATCTCCTTAACTTCTTGTTTATTTTGTGGTTAGATTTATCTGGTTCTGAGAAAGGTAGGTTGAGGTTCCTCAATTGCATAGTTTCGCTGTCTGTTTCTTCCTGTAATTCACTTAACTTCTCCTCTATGAACTGGATGCTATACTACTTGGTGCATATATGTTTAGTATTGCTATTACTTCATTATCTATTGTACCTTTTAGCAAGTTGTAGTTTCCTTCCTTGTCTCTTTTAATTAGATCTATTTTTGCTTTCGTTTTGTCTGAGATCAGGATTCCTACCCCTGCTTTTTTAAACTTTGACTTAACATAATATATTCTGCTCCAGCCTTTTACCTTTACTCCGTGTGTTTCTCTCTGCTTCAGATGTGTTTATTGTTCTTTTTAAATTATTTATTTATTTTTTGTTTACAACATTCAGTTTCACAAGCTTTAGGGTTTTAAATTTTTTCCATCTCTCTCTCCTCCCCCCTCCCCAAGATATCATGTAATCTGATATAGGCTCTACATATACATTCATATTAAACATATTTTTACATTAGTCATGTTGTAAAGAAGAATTATAACCAATGGAATGAACCATGAAAAAGAAGAAACAGAACAAAACAAAAAAGAGAGAGCAAATAGTATGCTTCGATATGCATTCAGACTATGTAATTATTTCTCTGGATGTGGATAGCATTTTCCATCATAAACCTTTTGGAGTTTTCTTAGATCTTTGCATGGCTGAGAAGAGCCAAGTCTATCAAAGTTAATCGTTACACAATGTGACTGTAACTGTACAGTGTTCTCCTGGTTCTGCTCCCCTCACTCAGCATCAGTTCGTATCCGTCTCCTCATCATTTCTTTTCTTTTTTTTTTTTTGGAGGGGGTATGGCAGGGCAATTGGGGTTAAGTGACTTGCCCAAGGTCACACAGCTAGAAAGTGTGTCAAATGTCTGAGGCTGGATTTGAACTCAGGTCCTCCTGACTCCAGGGCCGGTGCTCTACTCGCTGCACCACCTAGCTGCCCCGCTCATCATTTCTTATAGAACAATGGTATTCCATTATATTCATAAGTATAACTTGCTCAGCCATTTCCCAATTGATGGGCATTCCCTCAGTTTCCGGTTCTTTTTTTGTACGTGTGGATCATGATGATCTTCTTGGGGTACAGCCCTAGAAGTGGTATTGCTAGGTCACAGGATATGCACATTTTTATAATCCTTTGGGCATAGTCCCAAATTGCCCTGTGTATATATGTGTGTGTGTGTATATACATATGTGTATGTATGTTTATGTGTTTATATGTGTGTGTCCATATCCACATTTAATTGTAGGCTTCAGTGGGGGGATAGAGGAGGGAGGAAAAAAGGACAAAGTAAAAAGTGCATGGTTGGATCAGTTCACAACTCCACCAACAACGCATGAGAGTTCCAGTTTTCCCACATCTTCTCCAACGTTTATAGTTTTCCTGTTTTGTCATGTTAGCCGATATGATAGGTGTGATGTGGTACCTAAGAGTTGTTTTGATTTGCATTTCTCTAATCAATAGTGATTTACAGCATTTTTTCATATGACTATAAGATGTCTTTAATTTCTTCCTCTGAAAACTGCCTATTCATATCCTTTGATCATTTATCAGTTGGGGAATAGCTTTTATTCTTATAAATTTGACACAATTCTCTATATATTTTAGAAATAAGGCCTTTATCAGAGACACTGGTAGTAAAAATTCTTTTCCCATTTTTCTGTTTCCCTCGTAATCTGGGTTGCATTGGCTTTGTTTGTACAAAAACTTTTCAATTTAAAATCATCAAAATTTTCCACTTTGTATTTCATAATGGTCTCTATCTCTTGTTTGGTCATGAATTCTTCCATTTTCCATAAAACTGACAGGTAAACTATTCCTTGCTCTCTCAGTATCTAAACGTGTACCTGGGGGGCAGAGCCAAGATGGCAGCTGGAAAGCAGGGACTAGCGTGAACTCCCTGCCAAGTCCCTCCAAAAACCTATAAAAAATGGCTCTGAACCAATTCTAGAACTGCAGAACCCACAAAATTAGCATAGGGAATAGGGCTCTAGCCCAGGACAGCCTGGATGGTCTCTAGGTAAGGTCTATCCCACACAGAGCTGGGAGCAGAGGGGAGCAGAGCTGAGCAGAACAGAGCACAGTGTGGGCGGCA
>JAQQSZ010019602.1:0-10331 GCA_028646595.1 Phalanger gymnotis
TAATGATATGCAAGAGGCTCATGTTGAATTGCTTGACTTCTTAGGGAGGGTGGATGGGAAGGGAAGAGGGGAGAGAATTTGGAACTCAAGGTTTTAAAAAAAATAGATGTTCAGAAGTAAAAAAAAAAAATAAAAAAAATAAAATAAAATAAAATAAAATGGGCCCAAAACGACTTTGGTTTTCCCAAAATATTGTGAAGAAGGGAGAAATATTTTAATGTTTATTCCAATGTCAAAATAAACTGAATGGTATTCATTCACAACTAGTGAAGGATGATTATATGGGCAGCAGACCACATATTTTTATCTTATGACTTGTCCGTATATTTTGTAGATAACTTCTCTTTAAAGTGCAATTGCTAGAAAGGTACACATTTTCATGATTATATATGAAGGTTGTAATTTCATCAAAGTCTCTGTTCAAATTTTGACTAGTTTTATTACCCAGGGGAATGATTGCATTTCAATCTAAGAGATGAATTCTTCTTCCTTGATTTCTTTAGTCAAAGCCTGTTATGTAGATTCATTGCTGAGAACAATTGGACTGATATGGTCTATGGTGCCTTGTTGGCTCCATAGATATACCCAGGTATTTAAATATACATGTACATCCATATTACATATACACATATACACTGAGGCTTAAAACCTCAATAAGATTTTTGGCATAACTTCTATCTGTATATATTCAACATGATAAGGCCAATCACATTTGCATCCAAGAGAGAATTTTTCAGTTCATTTTAATTGGATCAACTTTGTAGCAACATTTAACTCTGATATATTTTTTTCAGAAACCCATTTATAGTACAGAAATTGAGCTCAAAATACTTGTCTTGGTTTTCTTTTGTTTCCTATATCGCTTTTTATTCAGCTCTGATAACGGGAGCAATTCTGTTCTGCACAGAAGCCACATAGCTGAAGATTCAGCAAGGTCCAGGAAAAAATACAAATAAAAGTTAAAACTTGTCATTTAGAATCAAGACTGCTAAAATCTAGAGAAACCATGTAAATAGTTTCAGACTCAAGAAAAAAAAAAGTCTTTATCAAGAACTCACTATGCACTTAACCCTATGATTGACACTATGGAAAAAACAAAAATGTCAATTTCATATTAATAAATTCAAATCAACAAACTTGTAGCAAACTTACACTGTTAGGTGCTATTAAGCCAAAGTTAAATATAAATTTGCATTTACTAAGACTTCATAGGAATGGACAATCCAATGGGGAAAAGGACATATACACAGAAAACAATAATGGTAGGGAAAGAGAAGTGCAAGGGGTACTCCACAAAATGTTATATTAAAGATTTCAGAAGGAAGAAAACAATTTTTCCTCATATAACTTGAATTCTGTCCCTGGCACCCCCGGGTCGAATAGATACCTTCCCCACTCAACTATCTAGTCTACATTGTCTTCATATGTTATCTTTAAGAATGTAAACTGTTTGAGGAAAAAACTTGTGCTGCTTACTTGTTTCGGTATGCCTATTATTTAGCAGAGGCATGCAGACAGCATTTGATTAATGTGTTTTATTCATTCATTCACAGGAATAAAAGAAAGGCTTCATGAAGGATATGACATCTGAAAGGGACATTGAATGAAAAGATCTATTTAAAAAGATGGGAAAGTCTTTTTTAGCCATAGATAGGGACATGAACAAAAACAAACAAGAGAAAGCAAAGCCCCAAAATGAGAGGTATCTCCAGTTGAAATCATTTACAATGTATGTAAAATATATGGAAGAGAATGGAATTAGCTCTCTGTGTGTGTATGTGTATGCATATGTATATGTGTAGATATGTGTGTATATGTAGATATGTTGGTGTGTGTATTGGGGAGGTGGTGTAGTATGCTTTCTTTTTAGGCAATAGTGAGCCTTCAAATATTTTTAATTAGTTCATCATGGATTTAGAGGTAGAAGAGATCATAGAAGCCATTTAGTTCAGAAGCTCCTCCCCCTTCTCCACACATAAAATTTACAGATGTAGTTAAATGACTTGGTAAATGTAATGGGCGGCAGAATCAAACTATGAACCCAAGATGCCTAATTCCAAATCTAATTTTCATTATATGAGGAAGACAGTGTTGGTGGGAAGGACAGATAGAAGGATCTGTAGATTGGAGTCCAGAAAACTAGATTTGAGGTTATTAGAATAAGATAAAAGGAATTGTATTAGAATGATTCACTTTCTCTTGTTACTAGATTGACATAAATTACCCAAACTTCCCCTACCTCCCACTCCACATCTAGAGGTGCACATTATCATTATAGTTTGTGTAGGAATAAATGGAATGTGAAGCATAGTTTGTTTCTATGGCAATCAAATATTTTTTTTCTTTCAATGAAGACATTAAACAAAAGCTAGATAATATACAGAACATATGTCAGCATTCCACAAGAAAATTCAAGGGGCTCTCTCCATACAAAGAGTGGATGAAGAGCTAGGGGAGATAATTGGCTGAAACATTTTTTTATTTTCAAGGGAATAAGAGAAAATATGCAACTTTTCCCTCTTTTTTGAAGTTCTATGTCAAGCAAATAAAGAAAATATGTTATTGTGTGATTCAGTACAATTCACAATCTCAAAAGACTACAAACTCCAGTATTAGAACTGTACAATTTTCCTCCTCATAATCAAATTTGAACAAACATTCTTTGTTGAAGATAACCAGAATAAAATATTAGGTGTCAGGGGATGATTTTTTTTTCTTTTTGTCACGTAGTTTGGGGAGGTGGAGAGGAGAAACAGAAACCGTAACTACTGAGATATTTATTTATGTGTGTATGTGTCTCTCTGTGTGTACATGTATGTGTATGTATATGTATATGTTGACTAACATTCTATCGTTCTATTCATCCTTCTTTGACAATATGGAGAAGTAGTTACCCCAATAGTGACACTGAGTAATGTGAGTTGGGTTAATGAATGAGATCCTCCCTTCAAGGTCCAGCTCATTGCCTCTCCAGTTGATGGTTTTTCCCTAATCACTCTCACTTCATGGGGTACCCTTGCCCTACAAATGGGAAAGTGATCTTCCTCCCTTTCTCCCCCCAACCTCTGTCTCTCTGTCTTGGTCTTCTCTTTCTTTTTCTCTCCTCTCTCTCTTTCCTCTCTCCCTTCAAATTGTTTTTCATATGCATTCAAAGAATCACAGAATTTTAGAATTAAAAGACACTAGAAAGATCATTCAGTTCAACCAGTACTTGAGGAAACATCTTTTCTTCCATTCTACAACATATGTAAGTAGTCATCTATCTTTTAGTCAGAATCTTACAGTAGTCAGAAACAGATGCTTTCTAAAATATCTTATACCAATTTAGACAGTTCAAATTTTCTCGTAAATTTGCCTTACCCTAATGGATTGGGGGTTTTTCCAGTCTGAATACTCTGCTTCTGATTGCCTTCCTGCCTAGTTGATGAGACTTTCAGAATCTGTTTTTGCAATATTTTCCTGCTGCTTTTAGTTTTGTCCTCTGAGGCTAAGACTAAAACTCTAAACTCCTTGCAGCACAACAGTTATTCAAATATTTAAAGAACCTAAGATTAAGTCTCATCTTATTTTGACTTTTTCTGTTGTTCCTCTAATCAACAGAATATGACATGGTTTCCATTCCTTTTGTAGACCTTCTTGACTTCTGCTGGAAACATCGTATGTTGTTTAGCATTCTTTCAAAAGGTATCATTCAGAACAATCCTTCAGATATTATGGGATCAAGGCAGAATATAATAAAACTATCTCATTGTTAACGCAAACTGGTTATCCCAATGAAACTGAAGATTATGTTATGTCTTGCTTTTCTTTTAGATTTTTTCCCACTTTGGGAGGCATGGGGTTGCCATTTAGACACTTGTGATTCATTTTGTATTTTCCGTCTCCTAAAACCTAAAGAACTCATTCAAAAATAAAGTCTCCTTATGCCTACATCATTCCGGAGCATTTTGCTTGTCTGTTTTCTTGTTTAGCCTTAATATAGATCATTATTTCCCCCCACCCCTGCCAAAAAAAAAAAATCTCATTAGATTTAGTCCATCTCTCTACTATGTGAAAATCTATTTTGGTTTTGATTCTTTCATCACATGATGTTTAGTTATGTATCATCTAAACATTTCATAAACATTTTTTTTTATCTTTGATCAAGTCATTGATAGAAAGCTTAAACATGCATAGCCAAGGATAGTTCCTTACTTCACTCCATGAGAGATTCTTAAAAAGTAACAAGAGAGATTCTCAGAGCCTAGATGAAGGAATAGAGACAGAAATTTGTCTGAGTTCTTCTAAATTCCCCTCCAAACAACTTTAAAATAATACCTGAAAATGAATTCTGGAACAGAAGAACCAACAAAGGGACAGGATGAAGCAATTTTCAAGGCCAAGACGACTGAGATGGTCAGCAGGAAAGTTTGTCTTACTAGGGTGAAACTGAGGCTCAGTCCAGCCCAGACCACTCCCTGCCAAGCCAGTAGTAGGGTTGGGGGAATTGGGGGGGGGGGTGTTGATTGGATCAGCAGCAGTGGCTTCCAGAGCTCTTATCCCACAGACAGTAAGGGAGTTGGACGACTAATCAAAAGGAGATTACAGAGGACCCTTTGTTGGCTATAGTACTTTGTTGCATTGGCCATATACAGTTCCAGGTAAGAATTCTAAGGGTGAAGAAAAGCACTTTCACACTAAAGACTACAGCCACAGAGGAATGAGGGATTCTGATCACAGTTCCAAGGGGAAAAAGTACTTTTGGAAGCTCACAGACCAGATCATGGCCAGGAAAGCTGTGACTATACCTTTCCTTAGATCATACCATCTTGGAAGAACTGAAAACTTATAGAATCCCAGAACTAGCTCTAACAATGACATGAAAAACTTGACATTTTGGATAGTGCCCCTCCACCCTGGAAGCAGAGAACAAGTTTAACAAAAATTTAGAAGTTAAGAAATGGACTGGAAAAATGAGCAAATAACACCAAAAAGAATGTGATGATAGAAAGTTACTATGGTGACAGGGAAGATCAAAACACAAACTCAGAAGAAGACTACAGAGCTACAAAAAAAAAAAAAAAAACCTACATCCAAAGGCTCAAAGAAACATGTGAATTAGTCTCAGACTAAACAATGAATTCCTGAAAGAGCTCAAAAGGAATTCTATAAATTAGATAAGAGAGATAGAGGGAGAATTGGGAAATTAGAGTGATGTAAGATAATCATGAAAAAAGAGTTAACAGCTTGTTAAGGTAGGTACACACACACACACAAAAAAAAAAAGAAAATAGCACCTTAAAAAGCAGACTAGACCAAAAGGTAAAAGAAGCACAAAAATCCACCAGGGTGAAAAACTCCTTATAAAGCAGAATTGGCCAAATGGAAGAAAAAAAAGAGAGATATACAAAAACTCAGTGAAGAATGACTTAAAAAATAAAAATGGCCAAATGGAAAAAAAAAGATATAGAGAAGTTTGTTGAAGAAAAGACATCTTTAAAATATAGAATTAGCCAACTAGAAAGGGAGGTACAAAATCTCACTGAAGGAAATAATTCACAAAAAATAGAATTGGGCAAGTGGAAATGAATAATTCCAAGAGACATAAAGAAAAAAAAGAAAACAAAATCAAAAGAATGAAAAATAGAAAGAAATTATGAAACGTCGAATCATGAAGAAAAAATGCTTACCTGAAAAATAAATCAAGTAAAGTTAATTTAAGAATTATGGGACTACCTGAAAACTATGATCTACGAAAAGTGCCTACACATTAACTTTCCAAAAACTGTCATGGAAAACTGTCCCAATATCCTTGAATAAGAGAGTTTTAAATAGAAATTTAAAGAATTCACCAATCATCTTCTGATAGAAATCCCAAAGTGAAAACTCTTTGAGATGTCATATCAAAATTCCAGTGCTCCTAGGTCAAGGAGAAAATATTGCAAGCAACCAGAATGAAACAATTAAAATATTATGGTGCCACAGTAAGGATAACAAAATATTTAGCAGCTTCTACATCAAAGGATCTGAGGGCTTGAAGTATGATATTCCAGAGGGAAAAGGAGCTAGGGTTACAACCAAGAATCAACTACCTAGCAAAACTGATTACAATACTTCCAGGAAAAAAAAAGATATTTAATGAAATAGAGGACTTTCAAGCATTTCTGATGTAAAGACTAGAGCTGAACAGAAAAATTGATTTTCAAATATAAGACTCAAGAGAAGCATAAAAAGCTAAAGAGGAAAGAGAAATCATAAAATTTTAATGAAGTTAAAGTGTTTAAATTCCTACTTGGAAAGATAATACTTGCAAATTCGAAGAATATGATCATTTTTAAGGCAATTAGGAGTATGCATAGATAGAGGGCATGGTTGTAAGCTTATTATGATGGAATGGTATCTCAAAAAATAAAATTCAGGGAGAAATAAGGATGCATTGGGAGAAAGGGAGAGAAGTAGAAAGGGGTAAATTATCTCACATAAAGAGGCACAAAAGTACTTTTACAGTAGAGGGAAAGATGTGGAGTGGATAATTCTTGAAATTTACTCTCATCAGAATTGACTGAAAGAGGAAATAACATACACACTCAGCTGGACATAAAAATCAATTTTATCCCACAGAGAATTAGTAGAGCAGATGGATAAGAGAAGGGGAAAGGCTGATACAAGAGTGGGCAGAATGGAGGAAGCAGTGTTCAAAAACATTTTTAAGAGAGAGAGAAAGAGAAAGAGAGAGAAAGAAATGGAGAAAGATAGAATGGAGAAAAATATGCAGTTACCAATAATAACTGTGAAAAAAATCATTGTTTCTTTGATAAAGGCCTCATTTCTCAAATCTATGGAGAATTGAATCCAATTTATAAAAAATAGAAGTCATTCCCCAAATGATGCACAGTCAAAGGATATGAACACAGATTTCAGATGAAGAAAACAAAGCCATATAGTCATCTAAAAATTCTCTGAATCACCGTTGATTAGAGAATTGAAAATAAAAATATCCATGAGGTACCACCTCACACTTATCAGATTGGTTAATATGATAGAAAAGGAAAAAGACAAATGTTAGAGAGTGTGTGGGAAAATTGGGACATTAAAGCACAGTTGCAATTGTGAACTGATCCAACTATTCTGGAGAGCAATTTGGAAATTTGTTCAGAGTTGTAAAACCATGAATAACCTTTGACCAGCAATATCAGGTCTATATCCCAAAGAGATTTTTAAAAATGAAAAAAGCATCTATACGTACTTATACTTATAGCAATTCTTTATGTTGTGGCAAAGAATTGGAAATTGAGTAGATATCCATCAATCAGGGAATAGCTAAACAAATTGTGGTATATGATTGTGATGGAATACTATTGTGCTATAAAAAATGAACAGGATGCTTTCTTCAAAAACTTGAAATACATATATGTATCATATATATATATATATATAAAATGAATGGTCAGCTCCTAATTCTAAGCTGGAAGGGAATGTCAACTCATCTAGACCAAGTCTCATTTTATTAAAGCCCAGGGAGGTTGTAACTTGCCCAAGGTCATACAGAAATTAAATATGAGAAATAGTTTTTTTTTAAGCAAGTCCTTTGATTCGTAAGTTGGTGATTCCTCCCCTGTAACATATTGCATCTGCTAATAGCTTAGTGGAGAGTGTGGGTGATAATGGATAAAAGAAGAGGAAGATGTCTTCTCATGAACTTAATCACTATTTATATTCTTTTGTAGTTTGTTATTGAGTGGTTTCAGTCTTCATCACCCTATTTGGGATTTTCTTGGCAAAGATACTAGAGTGGTTTGCCATTTCCCTCCCCAGCTCCTTTTATAGGTGAGGAAACTGAGGCAAACAGGGTTAAGTGACTCACCCAGGGTCACACAGCTAACAAGTGTCAGAGGTCAGATTTAAACTCAGGCCTTCCTGACTTCTGGTGTGGTACTCTATCCACTGTGTCACCTAGCTGTTCTATCTCTATGACAATACTTACCTATACTGGCCCAATCTCTCTTCTGATCATCTTCCCCTAATCTCATATATACAACTGCCTTTCATACATTTCTCTCCCAAAATTATAGTCATTCTAAAATTATAGGGATTTAAAATCAAAAGGGTCCTAAGAGGGTATCCAGTTCAACCCCAATACTTTAGAGACAGGGATACAGAGGGCCTAAGAAGTTAAGTGACTTCTCAAGGTCAAGTAACTTTCCTAAGGTCATATGATAAATTAGTATCAAAGATGGCCCCACAATCCATGTCTTTGATACATAGTCCAAAACTCTTTCCAGCTTACCAGGCTGCCTCTCTAGTATACTCCACTAGCCCTGTAGCATACTTGTGATTTTATTACACTGATCCCTTAATTTTGGTTAAATTTTACTTATCTCCTTAGCAAAGGGGAAAAAAATCCATAAACCCATTTTTTAGGCTGTTGATTTTAGTCTCTAGGCAATCTCTGCACAGGCTTCACTGGTCAGAGTGTTACAAATTCTGTAGTTAAATTTTGATATGTTTGTCTCCTAAAGCAATATCACTGATAGATGGCCCAGTACTTGGAAAATGAGCTATTAGATCAAAATGCATTTAACCATCAGTGTTGAGTGAGGTAAGAGAGAGATAGAGACAGAGAGTGAGAGAAAGAGAGAAAGTGGGAGAGAGGGAGAGGGGGGGGGGGAGAGGGCAGAGAGAGAGAGGGCGGAGAGAGAGAGAGAGAGAGAGATCCATTACAGTGGAAAGGCATAATCCTTCCCAAACAAGCTCACTGAGCAACTAAGAAGTCATTTCAACAACTAAGTTTGGCAAAACATAATTAAAATTAATTAGGCCTTCACAGAGTTTAGTGTCAGTAGACGAAAATGCAGATGGTATAATCAGTTCAGAGAGGGCAGTGGTTCCAAGAAAGGAGGTGTACCTAGGATGAGGTTAAGAAATGTCATTGACTGGGAGAACAATAGTACACGCATGTAGATGGAAGCAAATACATTATACATAAAGAGAAGAAGACAAGAGACTGGTAAAGAGTTGGGTTGTGGATTATCAACATCTGATGTTGGAGGGAAGAGAAAGGTGATGTGAGAAGTGGAGTGGAGATTAAATTTATTTAAAAGACCTCACAGAAAACACCTGAGGGGAGTTAATGGTTAAATTCAGACATTGGCAGCAGTCTTCAGGACACTTGGTCAAGCAGTTATGGGTAATTCAATAACAGGTGGGGGAAAAAACCCAGCAACAACAACATAGAAAAAGGCAAGAAAGGCAAATGTGGAAAATGTTTGCTTAGAAATGAATCCCTTGTGACAGGGAGCACTACAGTTTATAGCAGCATTTAGTAATCAGGGGGAGAAGAGTGATAGTGAAGTGAGGATGATAGTTTGCACAAGTATGATGAACAAAGAAGGTTTTCCAGAAGCATACAGAGATTGCACTGTTTATGATTCTTCCAGATCTCTATTATGTGTACAGAACATATATTGGTCTTCCTGTAAGAGAAGAAAAGGAAGTATGAGTGAATGCTTCTGGCCTTTCAAGCTTATCAGGGAAAATGAAATAAAAATTTAACAAGCTCTTCAAAGAGGAAAACAAAGGGTAAAAGAAGACATGCTATTGAGAGAAATACATATAGAGGAGGAAGGGATGGAGAAAGACTACTGAACTTTTGGATCTCAGTACTATGCCTAAAAGGCTATATGCATGGTGAGAAAAGACCTGAGCTTAGAGTCAAAAACAACTGGGCTCAGTTCCCTCCTCAGATATCAAGGAGTGGTATCTGAGGTCCTGGATTCATCAATTAATCTTAGACCAGGGCTTCTTAAACTTTTTCCACTTGATACCCCTTTTCCATTTCCATAATGTTTGCTGGCCCTGTGTGGCCTGAAGGCATGTGCAGTGTAAAGTGTGTGCACATGCTTCATGTTCAGAATTAAGGCTACAGTGAAGTTGCCTGATGCAAATACTGCCAAAAACACCTGGAATTCATTACGGGCTTGATTTTGAATAAACTTTTGGTTGTTGTGCATTCAGAAACCTTTCACTGTTGCCAAATTTTTCACAACCCCATATAGGGATGTCATCCACAGTTTAAGAAGTATTGTGACTACTGGTCTCAAACTTTTGGGTCTCAAGAATCCTTTAAAGTTTTGAACATCATAGAACACCCTTAAAAGCTTTTGTTTGTTCCCAAAGAGATCACACAAGTGGGAAAAGGACCCATATGTACAAAAAATATTTATAGCAGCTCTCTTTGTAATAGCTAAGAATTGGAAATCAAAGGGATGCCTATCAATTGGGGAATGGCTGAATAAGCTGTGGTATATGAAGGTAATAGAATACTATTGTGCTATAAGAAATGGGGATGATAC
>JAQQSZ010019603.1:0-10330 GCA_028646595.1 Phalanger gymnotis
TATATGCCATCTTGGAGTGGGGGGGGTAGAAATGGGGAGAAAATTTGTAATTCAAACTCCTGTGAAAATCAATGCTGAAAACTAAATATATTAAATAAAAAATAATTAAAAATGTCTCTGAACCAATTCTATAACTGCAGAACCCACAAAATAGCAGAGGGAAGCAGGGCTCCAGCCCAGGACAGCCTGGATGGTCTCTGGGTAAGGTCTATCCCACACAGAGCTGGGAGCAGAGGGGAGTGGAGCAGACCCCATCCTGCGCAGTGCGGACCAACCAGACCAGGAGCTGGGTGGAGTGTGCCCTAGTGTCCTGAATCAGTGAGCTGTGGCAGTTACCAGAGTTCTCAACTAAAAACAGCAAAGACAACAGAGAAGGTTAATGGGAAAAGCTGCTGGGGACAGGGAGTTTGTGGTTCACTGAAAATTAGTAATTCAAACTCTCGTGAAAGTCAATCCTGAAAACTAAATATATTAAATAAAATTTAAAAAAAAGAAAGAATGCTGGGCCAGACAGAGGTCCTGGTTTCAAATTCTGGCTATGATTTACTATCAATGTAACCTGGAGTAAATGATTATGTTTGAGCTTCAGTTTCCTTACTTATAAAATGACAGATTTGGACCAGATAAACTTTGAAGTGGCTCCTAGTCCTGGATTCAAATTCTGCCTCCTACATCAACTACCTTCCTTTTCCGAGGCAAATCATTTAACCTATCTTAACTTCAGTTTGCTTATCTGTAAAAAGGAGCATAATTCCATCACCTACATCAAGGAAGTCATTGGAAGGATTCAACAGTATAAAGTGTTTTGCAATCCTTAAATCACTAAATGAGTTTCTGCTCTTACGTGTTCCCAGAATCCAGCATTATGCCAGGAACTACATAAGTGCCTTTATAAATGCTAAATGCTGATTGGTATGTGTAGATGAAGAGTAAAAGTTATGGAAAGAGTAGATAAAGAGGTTAGGAGCAAGTTCATCCAGCATTAGATTTAAGTCTATTATTTTCAAATTTTCATTAAATCACGGTTGAGCTCAGTGGTGAAGCTAATCCCCATTGTCTGCCCCAAGTCTCTGGCCCTCAACTCATCCCACATGCTACTACCTAATAAAGCATCTTGAATTTGCTCTGTCAATGTCAACCTAAGTTATGGATGGCAAAGATAAGATTTCATCATCATTTCTCTAGCCAAGAACAGACATCTGTGCACATCAAGCCTGCAACCTCAAAGACACTGCCAACACAGTACTATTCTATTTCCACAGGCAGCATTTCGGGGAAAGTAACTATTGCTTCCTTTGTGTTCCCAAACCTCTCCCTTCATTGTCTTCCTATTTTCATCATTCATTCATTCATTTGCTCCTTGACTTTTGCAAACAAATGTTTCCTGAGCATGAACTGTGTGAAGACTCAGCAGATGATTGCCTTCATCTAGACCTGGGGAACTATATTTAATAAATGGATTTAAACGTAACTGGTACTTTCGGATCCCAATGTGTATATGCCCTTGGATACCCTGTGTATTTTATTTTACACATTTAAAAACATTATTCTGAAAAGGCGTCCATAGGCTTTGCCAGATTTCTAAAGCCCTCCGTGGCATACAAAAAGTGAAGAACCGAGGGTTTAGACCCTGAAGATTCCTCCTATGAGCCATCATGGCCTTCTAGTTGGCTTTTGGAACTGTTCACTTTGCGTGGATTCCGGGATCTCCAGATTTTCATCTGTAACGTAAATTGCTTCCTTTCACACACTCTATAGTCCAATCCGACCTACTTTCCTGCTATTTTCAGACATAATACTCCATTTCTTATCA
The DNA here is from genome assembly GCA_028646595.1 of Phalanger gymnotis. Lineage (NCBI taxonomy): Eukaryota > Metazoa > Chordata > Mammalia > Diprotodontia > Phalangeridae > Phalanger > Phalanger gymnotis. The sequence continues at coordinate 1,814 of JAQQSZ010019603.1, forward strand.
CAGACCGTTTAGGCTGGAAATTCTCCACAACTGAAAGACACTACCTCTACCTCACTTCTATTTCTTAGGCTCCTGTTTTATTCTTCCCAGACAGCTCAAATCCCACCTTTCATGATTCCCCCAGATGCAGATGTCTCCTCCCCTCTTCAAATTAATTTATATCTATTTCATACATAACAGTACAAACATACACACACACACACACACAGAGTCTTACCCATTAGCATGTAAGGTCCTTGAAGGTAGGAACTGTTTCATTCTTCATGTTGAATTCCTAGTGCTTGTTGATTTCTTGGTACTTATAAATGCTTGTTTATTTATGTATTTATCATGTGATCTTCCTCTACCATAACCTCACAAAATACCCTAAAAACACCATTATTTGAACTGGGAAAATTATAACAGATCAGATATTCATTTCCAGATTTAGGTAGAAATCATCCACCAGGACAAAACATACCCCAATCTTTTACCTAGTCTACTAGAGATGTACCTCTGAAGCCTGATGAAGATGTGCCTCTGTACTGCTTGAGGCTAGTTGGACAAAGTTGTTTCATAACGTCTTCACCTTTAGACTGTGAGCTCTTATAGCAGGGAATGGCTTGATTTGGTTTTGATTTTTGACTTTTCTTTGTATCCAAGAGTTTGGCACAGTATCTGACAAATTGGTTGGTTGTTGTCCTTTGTTCTCAAAGAGGACCAAAATGACATCATTATGTTGGAGTCAAGGTATACTGTGTCCAACTGTGGCTAATCAGACCAATACAAGCTTTATCTGGCTCAAAGTAAGGGCTTAATAAATGCTAGTCAACTAGTATTTAGCTTGTCATCAGCACTGCAGACCTAAGTTTTTTAGCGTGGCAACATCTGCCTGAAATTCCATGTCACAGGCACATCCTTCAAGCACTGGTGAGGGTCTCATGTTCTGTTTTTCTCAAACTAATAATCATTTTCTATCATATCGTATCATATCATATTCTACCATCAATGGCCAAGCCGACTGAGTCTGATTGTTCCTGGAAAATGGGAGGATCAGGTCTGGATAACTGCTCACTTCATGACTGCCATGGGCTCATTCAGTGAGAAATACTCATGATTCAAGTGGCCACTCTGGTGCCATTTGGAAGGGGGGAAAAGGAATGGTTCAGCCATCACTCTAAAGGAAGGACTGTTTCATCTAAATTGGATATCAACATCATTTAGGAATAGACTTCTCAAGACACTATAGATGCTTCATAGACACTTGAATGAATGAATGAACCATTGGTTTCTTGTCCTAGAAATTTCTATATTCTCATAGAATAAGCTGCAGCACAGAATTCTGGAACCATTTAGGGATTGACCACCCAGTAGACTCAGCTATGATGTCACCTTACACAGAAAGCTTTCCTTGACTTCCCCTGAGCTGTTCATTCTCTCATTTACTGCAAATTACCTGGTATTTACATCTTTGTTTACACATTGTATCTTCTGGTAGAATGTAAGCTACTTGAAAGCAGTGGCTACTTTTTTTATAAATTCATTTTATCTTTGTATCCCAAGTACCTAGCACAGGCCCTTGTCCATATTAGATAGATAATAAAGGTTATTGGGTTGAACTCCACACCTTCACTCCTCTCTGACCTCCACCCAAGTCTCTGGACTTCTTATTGCACCATATTCATCATATTTCTCATTCTGGAACATACCTTCATATCATGTCCACCAGTCTCACTCACCTTCTCCACACTCTAGCCCCTTGTTCTGATTGGTCAGTTGATGCTAGAACCTCCATTTTCAGGAAGTCCTCTGATCAGAACTATCATTGCATCATTCCTCTCTAGCCTCCATTTCTGATTCTCCGACTTCTTTTTCTACTATGCCCTGCAAGGGAATATTCCTGTGGCCACCTCCTCCTTTTTCACCTTCTTTTTTATGTGTTATTTGAATGTAATCACCCTGAGAGCAGGGACTATCGTTCTTTTTGTTTCTAGGTGTTTCCCAATGTTTAGCACAATTCCTAGAAGACAGTAAAGACTTAATAAGTATTTATTAATTTGACTTGAATTGATTTAAATGATTATTCTAAAGCCCAAAGCATCTTTTCCAAACATGTGAAATTGTTGGGCTATTTATGGATTTTATAATTCCAGGTACAATTTTATACTTAAAGACTCAACCAGGATGGTAGATTAAACCTTTCATATACTGAGGATCTTATCTCATTAAGGATATTCAATTTTGTCATTTCACTTGCTGTTAAAATCCCATTATAAACTTAGTAGCAATGACTCAAAGACCAGAAGTATTCACTTAAGGGACAAATTTATGCAAAATGTAAATTGTTTCAATGAGAATATGCATGAGTGTGGCCAATTAAGCTTCTGGATAGATTCTGAATTTGAATAAAAAGAAATTATATTATGAATATAAATTTTCAATTTTCAAAGCAAAGGCTAATAATAGTCTCACTTAAATGAGGATGGCCTGCACTGGACTGGCCTTGACAGTCAATGTCCTAGAACAGGAGAAATGAGTCCCCGCTAGAAACAAATTTCTGGCTCAAATATTCCCTCTATAGATTCCTTCCCAGTGGGGGAAAAATCCTTCTTCATAATTCTTTAATCATGTTAAATTCTCATGGATTTCTTTGCCTTGGGAACTTTGATCTATGCCATGGTCACTGTCATGATATTATTGGATAAGATTGACTGACACTCTCATAGTATAGTAGGCTTCACAAAGTACTTTAAAAAGACAGAAGGGAAGGAAAGATGGAAGAGAGTTAAGGAAAAGGAAAGGAAAGGGGGAGGAAGGAAAGGAGGGAAGGAAGGAAGGAAGGAAGGAAGGAAGGAAGGAAGGAAGGAAGGAAGGAAGGAAGGAAGGAAGGAAGGAACAAAGGAACGAAGGAACGAAGGAAGGAAGGAAAAGAAAAACATTTATTTGGCACTGTGTTAAATGCTGGGGCTACCCCTACAAAAACAAGATAGACTTGCTCTCAAGGAGCTTGTACTCTGTTTAGGGCAGACAGACCATGCAGGAGCATTTAGTGGCAAGTCATATAGGAAGATTCAGGGGTCTTTACAGAAGAGCAGCAAAGTACAGTGCCATGCATTTCCACAGTGGCATTTTCATTGGTAAAACCATTGCAGTTTCTGATGTAGAGCCATTTTTCAAGCCTAAAGATTCTTGTGGTGAGAACTTTTTAACCAGGTTTTCAGGAATCATGGCTGCCCAGGAAGAAAGGGCAGAAGCACCTACAGAGGCAGATATTGGGTCACATGTATATGGAATTTTAGCTCCTCTTCAATCCGTACAAAGGGATGAAGGTGGCCAGCTGGAAGCAGGGTCAGTGGTCTGGGGTGCTGCTACCCCCAGGGTGTCTGGGCTTTCCTGCCTATCAGGGGCTAATGGTTAGCATTTGGCATTACACTGGCCTTTTCTCCACAAGGTTTGATCCCTTCTGTTGTGGCTGTAGGGGATGGACTGGATTGATGTAAGATGGTCTAGGGAATATTACTATTTTGAAGGGTTCTTGCACTCAAGATCCTGGGCTTTATCCACTGGAGAGTGTGAAGAAATTGTTCTAGGGATGTTTGTAGTATAATGACCCTACTGGCACATGGCAACTCCTTCCTCACTCTCACGACATTAACTGCTTCAGCCAAGCTGGCTCACTTGTCCACTCCTCTCTTTCCTACTGCCTTTCTAAGAGATACATAGCAGTATGTTTGTAGCAGTATGTATTTGTGCATCCATGAGACATGTGAGGGCATGTTTATATGAAGACAGTGGAGGTACAAAGAACATTAATCAATTTAGTGGATGTCTAGAGATAGATACCAATATGTGTGTAGAAAGATGGCATCTCTCCAATGATTTGTCTCTAGGCCTCATGCCAGAGAATACAATGGCCAGAAGTCACCAATCTGGGCAAAATCATACTTGTGGCATTGGGGCCTTTGAGGACCTCCTGCTTCCACCCACCTTGGCCAGGACATGAGTCATTCCCATTTGCACCATTTTAGAAAACTTTGCTACACGGGGTTTCTATTTTGCTTTCAGAAGGGATGCGAAAATGTCTAGGATAATTATGTTCCCCTTGGCCAGTATAAACCTTAAGGAGTAATAGCTCACAAAACAATCCAGCCAAATCTCATTTCCATTTGTGCCTTGAATAATGTCAAGGGGCTGAAGTCATGGGAGTTGAGAATTCCAGCTTGTTTTGACATCTGCTTAATTCATTGAATATCAAAGAAGATCAAGTTCTTGGGAAACAGCTGTTGTCTATCAAAAGAAACAGTTAGCCCTGGACTATTCTTAGTCTCCATACCTTCCTCTTTGAGCATTCAACCTTCTCACCAAAATCTACGTCATGGAAATACAAGCAGCCAATCCACTCACAGAGTCAGTTAGCAACTTGTTTCCAGGTGTTTGCTCAGGATATCAACGGTTGGGATCAAAGCTGAAATATTCAGTAAGTAGCCTGTGGAAGGCTCTTTGATCCATTGATCATTTGCATATCATCCTCTCTTTCACCATCATTTCACCATCATCTCATTTCACCATCAACCAATCAACAAGCATACCTTAAGCACCTTAAGTGTCAGGCTCTGAGCTAGGTCCTAAGGAAACAAGTTGATGAAAGAAATCACACACCCCCATTCACCAAGAGTTTACAGTCTCAGGTAGACAAACAGGACATATGAAAATATGTCAAAATAAACATGAAGCAAAAAATGCAAATACATACAAAGTCATTAAAGACATGGTAGTTTGAGAGGGAGGCCATTAGTTGTTGAGGGGACAGGGATCAGGAGAGGTTTCATTCATGGTGCTTGAGCAGCATCTTACAGGAAGGGAGGGATTCTTTGAGGCAGAAATGTGGGGGTGGTCAAAGGAAACTTATGGACGTGGGAGATGGTATGTCCTGTATGAGGAAAGAAAGAAAGGTGAGTTAGGCTGAATCACAGACTGCAAGGAGGGAAGTAATATCCAGAGAAGCTGGAAGGACATGTTGGCTCCCGGTTGCGATGAACTTTAAAAGCTGCACAGAAGTATTTATACTTCACTATAGCAGCAATAAGAAGCTCCTGGAGTTGGTTGAATATAGGAGTTAACGGTCAGATTTGAGTTTCAGGTAAATTACTTTGGCAACAGAGAAGAAAATGAAGGACCTAGAGAGGGGATCCACTTGAGACTGGGAGACCAATTAAGAGGTTGTTGCAATAATCTATGCAAGAAGTGATGAGGGTTTGAACTAAAGCTGTTTGAGTGAAGAGGAGTGGGATATGAGATGTGTAGTTATGGCACAGACCAGTTTGTTAAATGATTGCATTGTGGGGTGAATGAGTGTGGGGACTGGAGAATAATGGGATCGGGAGGTTATGAACTTAAGAGACTAGAAGGAAGGTGGTGCCTATAGCATCACTGACATCTCCATATTATATCAAAATGACAAAGTATTTTCATGGAAATGATCTCATTGAATCCTCATAAAGGTCCTGTGAGAGGCAGTGGGAATATTATTTTTTTTGTTTGTTTTACAAATAACTAGAAGTGGCTCTGATTTCTTTAAGCACAGTAAGTCAGAGTTTCTTCAGTGGATAATCACGTTGATCCATTAGGTCACTGCCTCCAGGGGTATGAGGCACAGCCCTTTCACTCTTCTGTGATGTGCCGTGTCTTCCCACAATTCTGTTGCTTAGAGCCTATATGACCATGACATTCCCCCAGACCTAATGACATTGGGGTAGGTTTTAATGGCGTGTGTGCACACATTCACACACACACACACACACACACACACACACACACACACACACAAACAGCTCCTCACTCTCTTGATAGGACTGCCCTGCAGGTTTCCAAAGCAATTGTCTTACAACTAACTTTGTGACATCGATAGTACAAATACAATTCCCACCATTTTACATGAGGGAAAGTGAGGTTTGGAGAATTTAAATGACATCCAAGATAACAGAGCTGGCCTGGCCCCTGACATCAGAGCCAGGCTCTGTCTTGTTCTGTTGTATCCTGTGACCATTAACTCTCTCGTAGAATGAACTCTTATTTGAGCTGGTTGCAAAATCGAATTCTACTTGTAACTGAATGTTCTGGTGAACAGTTTTGAGATCATTTTGTTGTTTTTTAATCACACTTGTGATTTCATTGGAAGAGAGAACTCCCAGTGAAGGAAATTCTTGAAAGGCAGATAAGCCAATAAGTATTTGTTAAGTACCCACTGTATGCCAGATATCAACTGTGTTGCAAGTTGGAGAGCTGCCTGGGGCACCACAGGTGAGATCCAGTGTCTTGCTCAGTCCCATAGGTGGCATGCATCTGGGCTAAAGTCTGTTCTGTCTCCATGCTTCCCACATGGACATCAGGCAGTCAGTCAGTTAACCAACAAATAATTATTAAGCAATTACTCTCTGTGAAGTACAAAAACACACACATGCCACACATAAGAAGTAAAATAAACAGAGCTAAAGCTTCATTAGACATAATTCAATCATTTGTAAAGATTTGGAGTCTAATCCAACTAGCATTTACTAAGCATTTACTACTACTATTTGCAAAACACTGCTTTTGGTCTTGTTGTAGTTGCCGCTGTTCTTATTGCTATATGCTAGCCTACAGTCTGTGCCGTGTGCAACATATCCTAGGTTCTGCGGATTCCAGTGACAGAATGAAAAGCAGTCTCTGGCCAATATAGGAAGCTTATAGTCTAGTAGAGAATTCCAACGGTGTATATACAAGAGACCATGAAGGAAAGAAAGAAACCAGCACCAACAGAATTGGGAAAGGCTTCTTATAAAATATGGTGCATGAGCTAAGACTTGAAGAGAGCTTCCGACTCATAGTGTGGATGCCCCAGGGTCATCTTGATAATAATGAACTGTCATCCATCAGTCAGTGTGTGCAAGGTTTGTCAGGGAGCTTCCCAGATGATAGAATGCCAGATAAAGCCGTCTTTAATGGACTTAGCAACATGTCCATGGACCACTAATGCATCTTCACCTATTGTCTGTAAAGTATGTGTTTATTGTCTCCATGCTCTTCAAGAAAATAAGGGACTATCTGAGGTAATCCCAGAAGAATCAGATTAACATATGGTCTCTTTGAGAAGAGTCTACTAATAGTCTCAAGCTTGGAGGTCCCTGAACATAGCTTTTATCATTTTGTGCAGACATACGACCAGGTATGTGCCCATTCTATTGGGCAGTTTGGGGCAAAGGTCAAAGGCCTGTGAATTTCCCTGGAAGAGGAATCTATCTCATTTTTGCCCATAGCTTGCTTCACTCGTAGTCCAGAGCCTTCTGAAAAAGCCCTCTTCATTTTTACATTCCAGAGTTTGCCTCAGAAATGAAGGATTGTCCCTTCATTTCTGAGGTATCACACCACATTTTTCTTCTGAAATTCCACGATACAAATGGTATAGGTTTACATGTGGCATCCAGGCATCGGAAAATGCTCGGCATGTTTATGGAAGTGCACAAATCACATCGATCCAAAGAGAATGGAATCAAAAACACAAAGAAGCAGTCTCCCTGGAATGTGGCTCTGATGTCTGGTGACACTTGTCACAATGCCTATCTACTGAGCAAATGCAATGTTGCTGTTGTTTGAATGGGAAGGGATCCAATCAAAATATACAAGTTTCTGCATTGCCCTAATCCTAGAAAGCTATAATTCTAATGATTCAACTGCCTAAAGTCAATGAAAAAAAGGAAACCTGCCTTTATCCTGTACAATTACAAGCAAGTATGAGTCCCTAGTCATACAGCTCCCTGCCTTTCTAGGGTATATGATCCTATAACCAACAATTAGGAGGCTTTAGTGCATCTCCTGGCCAAAATCACAGTGCCAGTTATGAATAATAGCAATAACTAGCATTTATACAGACATTTAAGTTTTATAAATGGCCACACATATGTGATGGCTTACAATTCTGGAGCCAGCAATTAGGGACTGTTCACACATGTAGCAGCCAACTCATGAGAGCAGGCATCAATAACAAAACCAGCCATTAAAAATAAAATCTGCAGCTTTTATATAGTGTTTTCAGGTTTGCAAGGTGTCATACACGTGTTATCTCATTTGGGCCTCATGACAAGCAGGCACCACTATTTTCTCCATTTTACAGATGAGGAAACTGAGGCTAAGTGGCTTTCCCAGTGCCACATAGTAGAAGATGTCTGAGGCAAGATTTGAACTCAGATCGGACTCCAAATCCAGACCTATCACCCACCTAGTGTGGTACCTGATATATCATATTAGCAAGGCAATCTTTTTTTCTATTGGTCCAGACATGAAATTTCAAATGTGTGGGGAACTCACAGTGTGGAAAATCTCATATTTTAATGCAGGGCTGAATCACCCCTGTTACCTAAGCCTTGGAGAGAGTTGCCTGGGGACATTAAGAGGTTAAGTGACTTGCCCCTAGCCTGTGTCTACCAGATTTTCTTGACTTTGAGCCTGGCTTTCCATCCGCTAAGTCAGGCTGCTTTTTTTCTTAAGGAAAAAGGAACCCAG